>JASCZI010031696.1:0-14743 GCA_036250425.1 Stylosanthes scabra
CATTTATAACATATATTTGGCTGCTTTAGTGAATTATTGTATTAATATTACAAAGAATTGAGTATGATTTATCTTAGAAATCCTCTAAAGATGCTCACGCATCACCTCTCTCGACGCCTTTCCATTCGAGGCTCCTCATCTTCTTCCTCCTCAAACCTACCTTCACCCAATCCGCTTACCGAGAATGTGACTCAATCAGAGGAACTTTCTCCCAAGCCCCTCATCCGAGAAGGCTTAAATGCTTCAATCCTCATGTGCTTAAGAGATATTAGGCACAATGATTTTCAAGATTCCCTCATAGGAACTGTCGAAACAAGTCTAGGACATGGTCCGGTTTATTTCAATTGTTTCCCAAACAAAACAGTGAGTCTTCTAGATCCTAATATCCTTGACTCTCTGTTCCTCAATATCCGAATTCATGGTCTTAACATGAAGGAAGGATCCATCCCAGCTGCTCTAATCTATAGGATTCAGTACAAGGTCATGAACACTTGTAACTCAAGAGTCCTTCTCAAATCTAGTGATCATGAAACCACTTTGTTTGTCACTGACATGACAAAGGCCAATGTCACAATCCCAAGGCTCATTAAGTGGGACGAAATAAATCTACCAAGATCTTGGTCCATAGACCGAGCCATTCCCACTCAACTTAGACAAGCCCCTCTCTTACAAGAGATAAAACAAGATGAATCTGGAAGGGTAGAGATTGTCTTTGACAGGCGAAACTCTTTTTCTTCTTCTTCCAGATCTGAGGCAGGGATAGTTAATGACTTTGCTTCAGCAAGAAGATCTTTTTCAGTGACTTCACAATCCCAATTTTATCAAGGATCCCTAGATCCGTAAATCCCGGAATTAATATTTTAGGTTTACAAACTAATTCAAATATTTCTCAACCTATTTACCAAACGGATGACGATGTTGATTTACAGTCTATTCAATCTTCAACATATTCTTCTTTAAATGATGATGTCCATGGGTAGCACAAAATTTGTTATTGATAAAGAGCTTACAATATATATATATATATATATATATATATATATATATATATATTACATGTAACTAAAAGAAAATTAATATTATTAATATTATAATTGAACTATAATTTATAAATTGCACATATCTCTAATATTTGTTAGACAAATAGTAAAAGTCATGTATCTATAAGGTGACATTACAAATTATAATATGGATTATATGATGCAAAGTTAAAAAATATAAATAAAATTTTCAAACTCCATCGATATAACAATTTCAAAAAAATCTTGTTATTTGTTCACTAAATATTATATTGTATATTGGAGAGAAAAAAACATATTTCTGCACATATACTTAATATATTATTGTATTTTAAGCACAAATTAAAAAATTGAAAACAAATACGCTAAACAAAATAAAAAATAAATGATACACTTAAATAATTTAAAAATAAATTACTTAAATCCAAAACGAATATGGATTTTTTTTATAATAAATATAATATTTATCATATTGAACACGGGTTGGGAAAATTATAATTATAGGTTGTTGTATCATAACACGGGCTAGGCAGGCTCAACATGGCGTTTTCGAATAAATTGGCCCATTCTAGCCCGTGTTAGTGGGCTTTTTTTGGCTCCTTCCTAACACGGGCTTGGGACCCTGTGCTTTTTTGTTTGCATCATAACACGGGCTAGAGCACACCATGTTAGCCAAATTTCTACTCCCTAGCCCGTGTTGGGATAAATTTTAAAATTTTAAAATTTTAGAGAAAAATATATATCTATATTAAAAATTACGGTAATGCTACATGTACCATTGTATATCTCTGTACACACTATTTTTAACACGAAAAATTTAAATATCAACATAAAAATTTTATTTTTTTGTGCTAATATTTATATTTTTCTATGTTAAAAATGATGTGTACAGAGGTGTACAATGATACACGTAAATTAACGCTAAAAATTAATTATCGACAAATTATAATTCATATGACATTATTTTTTTTTATTATAAAAAATATCGAGTTCAAACCTCACCTAAAACTAAAAATTAAAATTTAAAAATTATGGGCACAAAAGATGATGCGTACACGAAAAATTTAAATATCAACATAAAAATTTTATTTTTTTGTGCTAATATTTATATTTTTCTGTGTTAAAAATGATGTGTACAGAGGTGTACAATGATACACGTAAATTAACTCTAAAAATTAATTATCGACAAATTATAATTCATATGACATTATTTTTTTCTATTATAAAAAATATCGAGTTCAAACCTCACCTAAAACACAAAAGTACTAAAAATTAACTAAAACATCGATATTTTTTACGTGTATCATTGTACACCTCTGTACACATCATTTTTAACACAGAAAAATATAAATATTATCACAAAAAAATAAAATTTTTATGTTGATATTTAAATTTTTCGTGTTAAAAATAGTGTGTACAGAGATATACAATGATACATGTAGCATTACCGTAATTTTTAATATAGATATATATTTTTCTCTAAAATTTTAGAATTTTAAAATTCATCCCAACACGGGCTAGAGAGTAGAAATTTGACTAACATAATGTGCTCTAGTCCGTGTTATGATGCAAACAAAAAAGCACACGGGTTAGAATGGGCCAATTTATTCGAAAACGTCATGTTGGGCCTGCCTAGCCAGTGTTATGATCAACAACCTATAATTGTAATTTTTTCGGCCCGTGTCTAATATGGTAAATATTATATTTATTATAAAAAAAATCTAAACGAATATATGATCCATTAATACAAACTTATAAAAAGTAAAAATATTATAAAAAATTAAAAACAACACAGAGAATAACTAAAAAGAGTAGAAGAAGTTAGAAAGATTTTTTTGTATATATATAGTTCTATAACAAATGAAATCAACAGTCCAAAGTACATGAAATTACAAAATATTAATCAAAATATATACTAATCAAATTATATAGAAATATAGCACCTCATTCTATGTATTATCCATGCTCAAATCACAGCTGCTGACTTCATTGTAGAATAGTGGACTTTCCCAACATACCTTTTCATATTTTTCAATGTCTTCGTTAGAAAGCATTAGTGTCGAGAAAGAGAGAAAACAAATTAAAAAATTCTAACAACACTACAAAGAAAATAATGAAGGAAAAAGATTTAAGGGAATACAACATCCGCAACATGAGATAATGGTCATTTTATAGAATTCGTATAGAATTAAGGAATTGATATCAAATCAAAATAATTAATTATAATTGATAATTGATATAAATGGTAATAAATTATATGATATTTGAATACTTAATCAAATGAATTAATTAATATAATTAATTAGTTATTATTGATTTGATTTAATGAATTCAAATTCAAGAACATGCATGTCATATAACTCCATTATTAAATACATAAATATAATTTTAATAGTATTGTATACTAATGGATCAAATTATGTATTAATATAATGATTTGATATAATCATATGGAAAAGTTATTATCTTAATTGAAATATATATGTAATTATGAATTAGCTTCCTAAAGTTTCGCAAAAACAATAGACATACAATTAACATAATTTATTAAAATTCATATCAATTAATAAATTAATATAATTAATATTAAATTATTTACTCTAAATAACTAAGCGAAATGAGACGTAAACAAATTTTACTATAATTAATCATAAAAGCTTACAAATTTAATCATTTAACACGTAATAATAGACGTGTATATTATATTTGATTTGTAATTGAATTATGTTAATACTAATTGATACAAATTTAACGAATTTTTTACTAATTTTTTTAATAGCATGCGTGAACATGAAAAGTAAATATATTAAAATCAATTTAAAAAAATTAATTGGCTTGTGAACGAATGAATTTTGTGTTCATATTAATATGACATATAAGATATCAATTTTGATCATTTTATAATATTGCATCACGCCACCACGAAAGAAGAGTAATTATAACAAATATTATTTGATTTGTTTGAAAATAGATAATACTCATATAAAATAATTAATAAAGATGTATATTAATTTTTCTAAGCATACTATAATATAAATTTACAAAGAGTAACATGTAGCAATAAAAAAAATAATTAAAAATAACATTAAAAAATAATTAAAAATAGGAAAGAAGAATAATGAAGAAGAAGAGGAAACTAAAAGAAAAATGTCAATGATATAAAACTACTAATTAAAAAACAATTAAACAAAATTATAATGTCTTTAATAACTACTAATTAAAATACATAAGAGAGAAAAATTGATATAAAACAAAGTCAGCATATATAAAATTTGACAAAAATTTTATTAGATGTAGAAATTCGACCTCATTATATCCTCCACTTCGATCATTGTTAGGCAATCATGCGTAGAAAGCATAGAGGTGGTGGAATTTAAATTTGACCTACAAAATGAATCAATAACAGTTTTTATTAAAGAACAAAGAATACATTACTGGGAAGAAAAACAAATTTTAAGATTAATAACGAAAAAACAACTATCAAGAAAAAAATTCCCTTAAAAACTTACAATCATTTACCCTAAACAAAATATTATATATAACATTTACAGGAAGTTAAGAATATGTAAAAGAATCGTTATATTAATTGACTTAATTGATTCTTATTATTAATTGATTTACATGTGATACTTAATTGATTCTTATTTTTAATTGATTTACATTTGATTTAATTATAAAAACTTTCATAAAATGCAGAGCAGAAGAGAGATAAGCATACTGGCACAAGAATGCGCCACATCAGCATTCTTGGCGCCAGAATTCTTCCTGTTATAATATAATAATAATGAAGATAATGATAATGATAATGATTCAAATTATAGATAAAATTACAAAGATTGTTAAGGTGAGATTTAAGTTAATTTTTAGGGATCCTTTGGTTATTTTTATTTAGACTAATTTCTAGAGATTGCTAAATTAATTCTAAGTTATTTTAGAAAGTAATATATATGCAGCAAATTATATACATAATATTACAATTCTATACAGTGATATTCCCCTCAAATCAATGTTGATTTATCTAGAAGCATTAATTTGCAACCAAGAAACTAGTGAAGTTGTCTAGTGTAAGACTTGCTAAATAGGTCAGCAATTTGTAATGTTGCGGAGACATGAGGAAGTTTAAGAATTTGGTATCAACAGCCCTCAAATATAATGGTAGTCCACTTTAATATGTTTGGTGCGTTCTTGGTATCGTAGCAATCTGAATCATACTTGTGTTATCAACATGGAGGAGAATTGGGCCCGATTCTGAAAAGCCGAGATCATGCAACAATCCTCCTCATAGCCAAGAGACTTTAGAGCATGCAATAGACATAGAGTGATATTTTGCTTCAGTGGAATGAAGATTTAGACGCATTATCTTGCTTCTTAATCTTTCAAGTAGGGGTATTCACGGGTCAGGTTAGTTCGGGTTTGTAGTAAAATAAAAACCGAACCAATTAAAATGTAATTGATTCGGATTGGTTTGGTTTTTTATTTTTTTGTTTCTGGATCCGAACCGAACCAACCCGATTAAATGCGGGTTGGTTTGGTTCGAGTAGTCGAGTACCCGATTAAGCATTAAATTTTAAAAAAATATTAAAGAATGAAAACAAAAAACATGTCTTTCACAAGTTTATTAGGTTAGAACGAGTAATTTATGAAAAAATATTATAAATTATAATATTTTTTATTTTTTTAAAACAACTATTAAGGATAATCGGATATACGGACTAGTTTGGATTTCACACCCTCAAAACCGATACCCGAACCAATAGATGTCAGGTATAATCGAGTCGGACCCCAATTTACCCGATTACCCATCGGGTCTTAAACCAATTTGATTTGTTCAGTTCGGGTCCAGGTGGGTAATTGGATGCCCGTTATCCATGAACACCCCTACTTTCAAGAGATCAAAGGGTTTCCAAAAAACATACATAAATGAGTAACAAATCGATGGGTATTAGGACAGGTTACCCAATCTGCATAACTATAAGCGACAAGGTTCAAGGAAGAATCGTTAGAGAAAAATAACACATGAGAAGAAGTACCTTTTAAATATCGAATGATGCGTCGAACTATAACCATGTGTAAATGTCTTGGACCATGCATAAATTAAATAACTTGTTGTACAATAAAAGAGATATTAGACTATGTTATTGTTAAGTAATTGAGGCGGCCAACTATTTGTCGATATAGGCCTAGGGTCTGAAAGTTGTTATTTATGTGCGGTTAATATGTGTGTGTGTGTTTTTTTTCCTCAAAGAGGAGTGATAATTTTGTCTAAAAGAACGATTTAAAACATAAATAATACCCTAGAAGCTATTTTGACCAAAAAAAAAAAATTGACACCAATTTGATTTTGACCTTAAATTTTAGAAACTAAAAGAGTAATTAACAAGAATCAAATTTCAGACTTTTAGATCGTAAAAGCTCATCACATATCATATTATAATACAATTTTCTCCTAAAAATTGAAGTAAATTTTTATTAGACATTTAAATAAAGTCAATTTAAGCCAAATTAATTTAAAAATATATTAGTTCTGAATAGTGGATCATGATGTTACCGTGATTGTTCATGGTTATGCAAATGCTGATGTGGGTAAACATAGAAGCGCTATCCCACTTGTCAAGTTAGACCTTGCAATAGAATCACAAGAAACAAAGTAAGAAAAATATCTACTATGCCCACCAACAACAATAATAATATCTTCTGATGAAGAAGTTGTAATGGAACCAAGAAGAAAGTAAAGAAAATATCTATTGCACGTACAGACAAAAATTAAAAGGAAATGTTAAGGGGGAAAAGGGATTCAAAGAAGGAATATGGAGGAATGTTTAGCCTGAACAATGAACTCCAGCATATTAATACTTTTCTTTTGTGCGTAGATATATGTTATGGTATATTCCTAAAATATGTAGCTGAGTTATTTCAATGCAATATTATTTCAGATCAAACCTAGCCAAAGTTAAATTCATTATTTGATTCAATTATATCTTTTATTTTGATGGGATATATAGCACTATGAAACAAATACCTTACCACAAATATTTGTACAAATCGTTACTATACTTGTCTAGTTCCATATTTTATTTTCTCTATTTTCTTTTGCTTTTTTAAGTAAACAGGATTGCATTGCAAGATAATAATTTTGGGTTGATTTTCTATTACTTTTTAAATATTTTTTATTTTATATATATCTATGATAATGTTATTTGAACAAGTAATTTTGATCAATCAAGTCCAATCAAATCATTTATTTTTATGTTAAATAGAATATTATTTCGGTGTCAAATAGTATAAAAAATGGCACGTAAATAAAATTTTATTTGACATCGAAATAATCTTTTATTTAATGTAGAATAAAAAATTTAATTGATTAAATCAGTTGTTGATATAAAATTATTTTCATAACGGACTAATTAAATGTTCCCTTCTCATTAAAAAATTTATAACCATACACTCTTTTATTACTTTACAAAAAAAAATTATCCACTTAAATAAATAATCTAAAAACAGAAGTTGTTCTGTAATTGTTACGCACTTACGCTGACACATGTTGCAACAATATAATAGCAAACTCACGTATTACTAGTATCAACCAAAATACACTAACGGTTTTGAGCAGAATAGTATACAATTTAGATTCGTTTAAGTAACTTTCAAATTCGAAATTTAAGTGTATGCAGCTATCTCTACTAGGCTACTCACCCACCCACGGCTAGGTGCCTAACCCGAGTTGGGTCTGGATTAGTCAAGCCAAAACTCCGGGATCGGACAGCATCTGAAAAAATATTATCAACACAACAAATACCACATATAATATCATAGTAATAATTCTGCACACAAAGTGTCAAAATTGACACGAGTTTTGGACTAGCTAGCAACTATTATTAATGAGTCCATCATGCACGCATTACTTCTTTTCTTGTGCTCGATCATCATTAATTCTTCTCTTGAAACTTGTTGGTTTCATTACCGTTTACTCGCTCAAGCGACAAACGTTCTTGAACCATAGATATGTAAATTGTAGCTTTTATGTCAACGCTCTCGTCCGCCGGAGTGCCGTAGAACTCTTCCAAACGGCGGCTCATCAGGTCACCACCACCGCCCCTACCATCGGTTACAATGATGGAAACCTTCGGATTTGGCTTCGCTTGCAACACTACATAGTCTTGATGGTGGTGGACAACACCAAAAGAAGAGGAAGAGGAAGAGGAGGAGGAAAATGGAAGAGAAGAATGATTTGGCTTATTATTAACTACTTTAGTTGTTGTTGTTGCTGTTGGGGAAGATTTTGTTGTTTGTGATTTGTAGAAAGGTGCTAATTTTCCTTTCAAGAAGCCTCTGTTACTGCGCTTACGATTTGCCTCCATTTTTATTTGTTTTCAAGAAGAACAATGAACTGAAGTATAATTATACGGTGTGAAGTTCGGTAGTAGTTCAAGATCTAGTGTGGGGGTATATATATTTGTTTTCTTGTTAATTATTGGTGTGCTTTTTTGTGTTGAGTTGGATAAGCATATGGGTAAAGCATATGATTCCTGACCAACATTAATAGATACTTGAGATAATTAAAAAAAAAAGTTTATTGTCCCATGTCGGATAGTGAGATACTAAGAGAAACCAAACATGTGTTAATTTGAAGGTGTTTGTTCTGTTACATAAAGTTAAATAATCAACATTTAATTTAAAAATAATAAAGTTTAGAATTTAATTTCTTTACGCACTGTAAAATAGTTTTGTACAAATAATAATTATATATTGACAAATAAAAATATAATTAATTTATAAATTCACTATTTCAAGAGTAACTATGCTACGAACCACACTACGTAGCTCATGGGGAGCCTACAAACTCATAAGAGCTGAAATCCAATAAAAAAGGAACAAATTCACATTGCTCCTCAGTAATTGGCTTCTTAATTGGTTCTGTAATTGATTTTTTAATATTGGCTCCTAATAATTTTCCTTTCAAAAGTCATATAAATGTATGATTTTAATAAAATGACTGTGAATTTTTTATATTATTAGTGCATTAAAATTAAATTTTAAATTTTTAAAAATAAATTAAGCACCAAATTAGAAGACAGGTCTAATTTTAGAAAATAATGTACCAACTGAGCAAATTGGTGAATTGGAATGTTACAAAAAGCATTGCAATGTCATCAATTTATTTTTCAATAAATTAACAAGAGTGCTAATACACAGTGATACAAATATATAATATAGTAATTAACAAATAATTGGCTATTTGGATATTACTGAGTATTCATAAATATTAATGATGAGAAAAATAATATAAATAGGAGACTATACTATTAGATAGGTAAGAAAAGAAATAGATGAATTGATGAACTTTTGGTTCCTTAGAAATTTTTTCATCCTTTGGTTTCTCTTCAAGATTATATTCTTCTTTATGAGCTTACTACTTATTTTTGCATGTATTATTGATGACCCAATTTGTTGATAGAATGAAAATTTGTAGAATTGATGCTAAAATTGGACCAAGGGAGCTCCAATTAGTTGTATGAGACGCTCGCTCTTAGTGAGGCTCGTGTTGAGGTTAGCAGCAGGCATTGCTTGTGCACCAAGCAACCGAATGTTTGATAACCATAATTAGCAAACCTGTATGTGATAATGACCTAATCAATTGGGCATAATTGAAGCTTCACACCTAAATTGAGTACTTTTACAAGTTCAAAAATCAGAAGATTTTGTGAGTTGATAAATGATGATAATTAGGGTTATGCAAATGATATTTTAATTAATGAGACAATTTAATAAAAGTTAGTTATGTCTCGTTTGTTGTCACCTAAATTTGAGAGATATCCAGGCTCTAGAGTTATGATTTGTGGAAGTGAAATTAAACTACCCAAAATAGATTTATAAATAGTGCTACGGAACCAACGTTAAAGAGCTATTAGGGAACCAATAATTAAGTTATCATTCAAAATTTATATGAGTTATCATCCGTAACTCATAACTCATATATCCAAGATTAAGTTATCATCCAAAATTTATATGAGTTATCATCCGTGACTATATGTTGACTCCCTATTGGTCATAATATATTGGCTCCTTAGTCTTTTTCTAAATTTATTTCAAAACTAAATAGTTAATAAATTTCAAAGAGTAAAAATAATAGCTTCCGCTAAGTAGCCATATATATATAAATAAATAAAGACAATCCTACCTTTAATATGAATATTACATCCCTAGAATAAGTTTGGATTGGAATAAGACCAAAACACCATTAGTCCATTATAGCCTTATAGGTTGGAGGTCTCTAGAATTATTTATGCACTTTTGATTTAAGAGGCAAGAAAACTATTTTGGCAAACATGTAAACCTCAGTTCTGTACTTGTTTCCAGAATTTCACAGCCAAATAATAATAATAGAATTAATATACATGAACACACAAACACATCAAACACACTTTTTAATAACTCTCTCTCATACGCGTCTATCACACACACTCTCACTAAAAACCCTAAAACACGTTTTAAATTCGTCTCCTCCTTTCTTCAGCCGTCTGCATCCTTCTTCTTCTTCCTCTTTCTTTTTCTTCTTCTTCGTTCTTTTTCTTCCTCTTTGTCTTCCTCTTTTCTTCTTCTTCCTTTTTCTTCTTCTTCTTTTTCTTCTGCTTCCATCTCTGCCCCGCCTCTGCCCCACCTTCGCCAAAGCCTCTGCCTCCGCTGCCTTCGCCTCCATCCCTGCCCCGCCTCCACATTTGCCTCTGCCTCTGCCTCTGCCTCCGCCTCTGCCTCCGCCTCCGCCTCCGCCACTATTTCGTACTCTGCCTACACTCCATATTCCGCTTTCGTACTCCACTTCCGTCTCTGCTGCGTATTTCGTCTCTTTCTCTTCTCTCTTTATTTTACGTTGTTGTTCTTCTTCTTCTCTTTCTTCTATTATGTGGTTGTTTTTGTTCTTCTTCTTCTACTCCTTCTCCTTCCTCTGTTACATGATGGTGGTTATGGTTGTTGCTGTTTTTGAATCGGTCTGTTTGCTTTATTATTATTAAGTTTAAAAATTCTTCTCAAATTGGTTTAAAATTATGCTCAAAATGATTTAACGTTCTTTTTATCTACATATGAAAATTCTGCTCAAATTGGTTTAAAATTCTGCTCAAATTGGTTTAACGCTCTTTTTATCTACATATGAAAATTCTGCTCAAATTGGTTTAAAATTCTGCTCAAATTGGTTTAACGTTCTTTTTATTTACGTATGAAAATTATGCTCAAATTGGTTTTAAAATTCTGCTCAAATTGATTTTAAATTCTGCTCAAAATGGTTTAACGTTCTATTCATCTACATATGAAAATTCTGCTCAAATTGATTTAAAATTCTGCTCAAATTGGTTTAGCGCGGTGGTTGTCTTATCCAGTAAGAGGAAGAGGAAGAAGAGGAGGAAGGAAAAGAAGAAGAAGAAAAAGAAACAGAAGAAGAAATTGTGTTGTTGGTGTATGCGCAGAAGTTGTAGGTGTGTGCGTGGGTGTTGTGGTAAGGTGCGTTTGAAGTTTGTTTTTTGCGTGACTTTCACGCGCCTGGTATGCAAGTGGAACAGAGTTTTATGTATTTGTGTGTACATGTAGCGTTACTGATAATAATAATTATAATAAAAGAAGTTAAAAATGATAATTTTTCTATTATTTGGAAATATTTATTAATTTGAAAAAATAACAAATAAGAAGTGTAATCGAATTAAAAATATTTTTGAATATTAGAAAAAAATTAAGAGCAAATACTCAAATTTTTAGTTAAGAAATTTCATAAATTGGACAATATAATTTAGTCCCCGATAAATATTTATTCTTTAGAAGTTCTCAAAAATAATCATTATTGGACAGATTGGTGCCCTTAGCATTTTAAAAAAGACTAATTTATCTTTTAATGATATTTTTTAAGGATTTAATTATCTCATAATAAAATATATTTAAGACTTATTTGTTCAATACTATAAATATTCAAAATTTAATTGAATGCGAAGGAATGATCAATCTATTGAACCGGATAAATTCTTGAGGACCTTTAATGAATAAAAGTTTGTTGAAAAGCAGACTCCGAATCTAACATTCTTGGAGTACCAATTATTTAGGTATTTACTTAAAATTAACTTTATTTTCAAATTAAATACAAAATAAACAAAAGTATATATAATTTTTTACACAAAAACTAAAAATACACGTCATTTATTTAATGGATCAAGAGTATACATACAATATAATATCACATCATTCTTCCTTTTAAATACACTTTTTAAGTATGGTTATAATTTTATAATCACTGCATACGTGCGTATATAATTATGAAAAAGAGTAGGAAGCTAATACATTATAATCAATAATGAGCCAACACATATTTACGGATGATAACTCATATATATTTTAGATCATAACTTAATTATTTGCTCTCTAATGGCTCTCTAACGTTGGTTGCGTAGCACTATTCTATAATCATATCTATAATCATATCTTTAATACTATAGAATTCACCTCAATATAATATCATTTCTGTAGTAATGCCTTTAGCTAAAAAAAATCTAGCCTGCCAAGGCCAGAGAAGAGGAATCCGATAAAGTTTAATTTCTCAGTGGAATATAACCCGATTTTCTTTGATTTTAGGTTGCATAGTGCATCATATCTTTCACTTAATATCTATTTGCTAAACTTTGAACACGATTTTGCATGTAGTAGTTCTAGTTAATTATAATTAGTTAGCTATCATGCAATTAGGATCGGATAAGCTTATTTTGGGAGCTACTAGATTAATTAGTAGATAGGTTAGCGTAAAAAGGGACGCAGAGGATTTATGCTCAACCCACTAAGGCGAAGCTTTTTTTATTTTATTTTCTACATTATTTTGTCAAAAGTTGATAGAATTTTGTTTTAGGTGGTATACATGTATTGGATGAAGACTACAAAAGTATCTGATTATAGAAAAAAAATGAGATAGTTAATTGATCTTTAGGGAGATGAAAATCTAAAAATTGAAGATTCAGAAACGAATATATGACAACGGAGATAATAAACGTAAATAGTTTTTTTTTGATGATTTATGAAAATCTTTGTTGTTGTATATTGTTTTTTTTTTGTTTTATTTTTATTTTTTCATATTAAAAATTCAGTATAATAATCCTCCGTTCAACTTAATGAAAGAAGAACCAAAGATTTTAATTTATTATTGTTGTAGTAGTATTTTGATAACAAAAATTATAAAAAAAAATAGAAAATCAGCTTATCAAAACAGTTTTTTTTTTTACTGATTATTATCAAAACAGTTTAAAGTTATATATTTTTATTATATATGAATTTCTTAATTATTTTTCGAATAATTAATACTAGATATAATAATAAGTGTATCATTATAAAATTGGTATATATAAAATTAGAATTATGAAATTAAATAAAATAACTTTATATTATTATTTTAAATTTTATCGACACAAAATATGCTTTGCAACAATCATAAACATATGTGTGTGTGTTAGGTATTGTCACTTCATTAAGATACGAGAACCCTAGTAAGAATTGATCTTTTGGAACTGTATTTAGGAAAAAACTGCCTAGTCTTAAGTACTTTTTGGGGCCACTCTAATACGATGAATTGCTAGGTCTAAGCTAACAAGTGGAGGCAGAAGAAATAATGGAGAAAGAAAAACTGACCATATCTATTCAAAAGAAAATGGAGAAAGCAACAGAGAATAGTGGTTGATGGATAAGGATAGCGTCTCTTTCATCAATGCAATTTGCATATATAGTTTCAAGAGGGGGCATTTTCTTAAAGCATAATGATGAGGTGAGTATTGTTTGCTTGCCTTATATTACATTGTCAAACTTTAGTTTTATCAGACTCTAGTTTTAACTCTTAAACTTTTATGAGTTTAGGTCATTGAATTGAGTTAACTCGGCATTAAATTTGTATCCCCATTAAATTCGATTGAACTCGTGTAAACTCGGATAAACTCACATAAACTTGCTCAAACTTACGAGTTTATGAGCGAGTCAACGAGTTTGAAATTTGACCAAATTTTGCTAAAAACAATATTATGGTGCCAAAAAAGATAGAAGACTTTCTCCTAAGAATTAGAGTTTTAAAATTATCGACTTACTCACACTCACTCATCCTTGCGCCTAATTTATGCCTTGTGTGTTCTATGTTATTGTATTTGTTGCATATAATTGATAATTTTCATTTAAATGTATTAAGATATTTATATTATCATAATATATATACCACTAATTTATCTTATTATGTGTTTTAAAATTGAAAATTTTTAATTTCGAATGTCTAGATTTAAAATTATATATGATATTTTTTATTTTTATATAATAGATAAACTCATACGAATTTACGAGTTAACTTGCGAGTCGAGTCTAGGTCAACTCCACGAGTTTACTTAGACTCGCGAGTTTGACAACCTTGATTACATGCAATATCTTACATTCTTACTGGGAAATTAAATATTTTTATCTAAAGCATTTTTACAAAATTTAAAAAATTTTATTGTACTACTCTTTATTTTAAAATATACAATTTCGTCTTTGATTTTTATAACCATGAATCAAGTTGACTATTTTGTCCCTAATCTAATTACCAGAATACTTATATATGTAGTTAACTGTAATTGACAGTTTAATAGCTAGTTGATATAATACTAAACATTATTTTGAATTTAATTTGGTCCTTTAATGGACAAAACTTTATATATATATATATATATATATATATATATATA
>JASCZI010031697.1:0-14733 GCA_036250425.1 Stylosanthes scabra
AACAATAAAATTCCCAGGAAAGGCCGGAGGGGAGAGACCAGTCTCACTAATTCCAACCTCCTTAGACAGAACTACTACCATAGTATTACTCTACAAATATTTCTACTCAATAACCCACTAACAATATATATTGAATACTAAATAAAATAACACAGATAAATAAATAAATAACAATAAAAGAGAGAAAGGAAAGAACACACCAATTGATAACGGAGTTCAGCCAATTTTGCCAACGTCTCTCCAGTCAGCACTACTTGTAACTGATCCCTTTAATATGTGAATATATAAAAGAGACTACATTTTTGGGATAATTTAAACTAAGGACTTAAGGTCCTTTATATAAGGGGTTAACCGCCCCTCCATCAAGGTTTGCACGATGTGCGGCTAAATATGAGCCACCACCATCTGCATTCACAAACTATACAAAGCAGCTGATGCAAATATTCCTTGGGAATCTGAGTTCATATGATGTGGGCATCAAGCTACCAAGTTTTTCATGCCAAAACAAAATGAAAAATAAAGCAAGAAATGAAATTTAAATCTAGGTATGCCTTATTTACAGAGAGTTTTTACAACAATTTGACGCCAATCTTTGTCCACCTACACTGACAACTGAAATTTAATGGCTTAAGGCATTCCAGTTGCTCGAGGTTTTCTTAATCTGCCACGTGTAACCCTGACGTTTTCTTCCATTACTATCTCTTCTGTAGAAGGGTTCTCACTTTCATTTGCTGCATCAATCTGCATTGGCTGTGTCTCTGCAGGTGCCGCTGATTGGTTGATCAACCGTGGTGTAGGATTCTGGGTACTTATGCCTGCTGCAGAGGAGACTGCTTTAGGCAATTGTGAAGAACCCATCTCCTCTGCTACTTCGTTCTGGTGCTGACTTGAAGAAGATCTGGAAGTAGGAGGAGGACCCTCAGCTTGTGGTTCTGTTGCAGCAGCTGGTTGACGATTAGCTGGTGCAGTTTGACGGACCCTTGCACCTGGTCGTTGCTGTGATTTAAAGAGAGAATTTTTTTAGAATAAAGCAGAAAGCAATACTGTGTTATAATAAAGCATAAGATGAAATCCCCTGAAGATGGCAATTAATGCAGCAAAGAAGCATGATAGCAATATCCGTATTGATGACCAATCAAATATTTGCTAACAAATGAAGATAATTGAACAATACGCATCAACAGATAAGTCACATTCCAGTAAACAGTATTCAAAGTCATCATCTACCTGAGCAGGGGAAGGTGCTGGCGTTGACTGCGCAGCAACATACTGCAGAATGTCATATATTCTAGTCTGGCCATAACTAGCAGCTCTTTGCCAATACAAAACTGCTACATCTCCTGCCCTTGTCTTTAGTTCCAACAAATTCCGATCGATTTCTGTCTCATGTTGTGCAACATATGGTCTAAAGAAGGAATCATACACATATGTCGTCCCCTAAAATGCGTAAATGTCAATCTAACTTGAAAGCAGAGAACAAAGCAACATCAGATTTACAACAGTGAATAATGTTATACCTTGGTTTTAGGGTACCACAGGTATATAAAAAAAGCCAGCTTAGCTTCACTGTACATTGGGACCCTACAAGAGGAATCACAACAGTTTCTTTATTTGTTCAATTGAAAGCAGGATATAACATTCTCTACACCCATCTGAGATATATTCTGTACCATGATATAAAAGCATCACCAATTCTCTCAAAAACAGTCAAAAGAGCAACCAAAATCCTGCATCACAAGTGGGAAAAAGAAAGTTGGTATTGGTATTCATCACCGGGTAAGCTTCGCTTCGCTAACAATGAGAAACCAATACTATACCAATATTGGCACCAAAAGCGAAGTTGTTCGATTTCTGGTTTATTCTTCTCAACTGCCTTATAGCATTCATAGGCTGGGTAGGCATAGCCAAAAACCATTCTGCAAGAACATAAATAGAAATTTTATCCTCAAAACTAAAAGATTATCACAAAAACCCAAAATATAACAATAGAATGAAAAGTTAGAACATACACAAGTCCCCGGGTAATAAAGGACATTATCATTTTGTTAGTATACCTGACATGGAAAGGAAACACAAACCGTTAAAGCCAAGAAGGGTAACTTACAAGTGACTGAAACTGAAGAATAACCATGATATGAAGAAATGATGAACAAAATTAGGGTCACTACAAAATCTTGATGATGCTTAGCTTCTTACAGAATTTGAAACCAAAATCAAATCAGATAAATTGAATACAGTACAATGATATCATATATTATTGATGAGATAGAAAATCGCGCTTCATTTTTGGGTTTTCTGTGTAAACAAGTGCGGTAAATAAGTTTAATTTAATCTGATAGTAGATGTTAATTGCAAAATCAAGCAAATAGAGAGAGAGAGAGATAACAAGATAGAAAACCTATTGAGCTTTCCGGGGCAGAGAAGCGGAAAAATCAAGTATAATAGAAATCGACGATGAGACTTTACGACTTGATATCGCCGGCGCCGAATTTACACCGTGAGAGAGAAAGTGTTTGAGTTGAGTAGACAAGAATTCAGAGAGAAGGGAGCGGAGAAAACCGAAAATTGGTTTTTTACAAAAAAGAAACTGCAACCGTTTTTTTTTTAAATGGTGGGCCAAAATTAGTGGGCTTGGGCCGATGAATTTGAAAGGCGGGTTAGCCCAATGGCGTTTAGGGGTTTTATGGAATGAAGACAAATCAAGACTAATTGGGAAAAAGCAGAGACTGTCATCGCGTCCAACCACCGTCTTCGCCGTCACTGCCATCGCGTTGCCGCCACCGCCGCCGCTCAACCATCTTCAAGTCGTGCTCCATTTCCGCCGCCGCCTAGACTGAAGGTAAGTGCTCTCTGTTGTTCAAACTTCAATGTTGAGTTATTTGTTTTTTGGTTTTGTAAACAATAGCTTGAATTGAATGATGATTTATTATTTTCGTAAGAAAATTAGTTCTGAATTTAATTAGTAAATCAATTTGTTCACTTTTTAGCATGATTTAGTAAGTGCTCAATTTCAAGGTGCATTTTCGAAATAAAAGTTTAAACTTTCAAATATTGATAGAAAGACAATGGAATATGGGTGCCTCTAAGAATTCAAACCAGCAATGAGCTTATAATTTGGCAACTTGGATTTATAACTTCTGTGGCTTGATTTATGTTTTATGCATGTTTCTTTTTTCATGTTTGATTGCACTACTTTGCTGAACTTTTGCATGTCCGGTCCTGTTTCAGAACCTTGAAGAAGAAGAAGAGAAATGCTGTACATAATCGGACTGGGATTGGGGGATGAGAAAGACATAACAATGAGGGGGTTGGAAGCAGTGAAGAGCTGCAAAAAGGTTTACATGGAAGCTTACACTTCCCTCCTTTCTTTCGGACTCGAATCTCATGGCCTCTCCAACCTCGAAAAGCTTTATGGCAAAACGATTACTCTGGCTGACAGAGAGATGGTGGAAGAGAAAGCACATCACATTCTTGAAGAAGCACTCCACTCCCATGTCGCCTTCCTTGTTGTTGGGGACCCTTTTGGTGCTACAACACATACCGATCTTGTTGTTAGAGCTAAGAAGATGGGGATTCATGTCCAGATTGTGCACAATGCCTCTGTCATGAACGCTATTGGCATCTGCGGTCTCCAACTCTATCGCTATGGAGAAACTGTTTCCATTCCCTTCTTCACTGACTCTTGGAGGCCTGATAGCTTCTATGAAAAGATTCACAGTAATCGAACTATGGGACTCCACACACTTTGCTTGTTAGATATTCGTGTCAAGGAGCCCACGCTTGAATCTCTGGCAAGAGGAAGAAAAGCGTATGAACCCCCCAGATATATGACCATAAACACAGCCATTGAGCAGCTCTTAGAGGTTGTGCAAGCACGCCAACAACCTGGTCAGTTCAGTATTCTCCATCAATTATAAATTGCATGCTTCTTCATTGGTATTTACTCTAGGTGTGATAGATATGTGCTGGTTAAGAACCTATCTTTATTGATATCAGAGTTATAGAATTCCCTTTGATATCATCATAAGAAATAAATATTGTTGACAAGCAAAATGCAACTTTTTTCCCTCCCTTTGGCATGCAGCCTACACCGAAGATACCCGGTGTGTTGGGTTTGCTCGGCTCGGAAGTGAAGATCAGATGATTGTGGCTGGAACAATGAAGCAGCTGCAGAGTGTTGATTTTGGTGCACCTTTACACTGCCTTGTCATAACAGGCAATACCCATCCATTGGAGGAAGAAATGCTTGAGTTTTACAGATGTAGCACCTAGTCACAACTTACAGAGTTGCAGGAACATTTGAATTTTTGTTAGTGTAGAATTTCTACAGTCGAAGTTTATCTGTGGAATTCATTACAGGCTACAGAATTAGACACTTGGATTTTTTTAACCCTCTCAGTTGTTGCTTCTGAATCGGAGATGGTTAATTGAATTATTGTCAATCTTAAGAGATTGATAGTCACTGACTAATTTTTTGTTGGAGAAAAGTTCAAATAGTTATTACAATATTTGTATCATTACTCATTAGAATGCATTAGAATGAAATTCATTTGAAACGAAATGACTGCAAATCTCCATGGTAAGTTATATCCAAATGCTTAAACCCAGATACATTCAAGACAAAATTAACTTTGACTGATCACTTAAAAGCTCAAGCATTAATTTATAAGCAAATGTGACACAATAGGTGAGGCATAAACGGGTTAGCAGTAATCACATTGGAAAGAATAACAATGGAAATAGCGTTCACAAGATGTAAGTCAGTAATAAACTAATATCAGAGCTTAAAGCACTAATAATCCAAAAACAAAAAGTGTATTATAAACAATGTTACTATGCTCAAGTAAATACAGCTAAAGCTGGTCTAAATCTAACAGAAGGTACTTTTACCACACTTCCCTTGTAACCATGTCAGTCGTATCTTATCACATTTTAAAGAAATGAAGGTCTCCCTTAAATTAGGGTCTTCAAAAAGGTCCAATGCAGAAAAGTAGAGACCTTGATCGATGCCTTGAATCTCATCCAGGGCCCTAATACAGTTAGTTATGGAGAATTTATCATCATTTACAGTTGAAACAATTCTCCTTAACCTTGAAGCAGCAACCATCTCTAGCAAGGCTTCCGCCATAGCCTCGCAGCTGTCTTGATCCAGACTAGGAATTAGAGTCTCCGATGGACGTTTCTTCTTCCTATCTAAAGAATTCTTAGTTATCTTCTCTGCATTTGAGGTGTTACCCCGAAAAGACTTCAATGATGATGGGTTCTGATGATGTGAAACCCCAGCTTCAGGACATGAAATTAAGCCAGCAGCATCGATTCCAACAGACTTGTTGAACTCTTCATAATGACTTGATTGGGCATATTTCCCATCTGCAGCTGAATCTGTGAATATTGTGCAGAGTTGCTCATATATCGGACAATCTTTCGCTTTAACTGTTTCAAGCCTAGGTTGTGCCTGTAGACAAAACCTATCACAATTTCATGATGAGAATAGAGATAAATAAAAAGAATGCTTGTTTTTAAATAGAGTATTTTACCCCAATATCATCCCAAAATTCAAAGCCAATGCAACAGGAATCATCTATTACGTAGTCATTATTTTGATCATAGGCAGATTTCAAATTGTAGAAGCGCGTCCGAAGAACATCTAGATGCTTCCTCAACTGATTATTATTGAAGTTGAGATCTGTTTGCTTATTAAATTCATCACGAATGTGGTTCCATGTTTTCTTGTCAAAAACATTGTTCGGTCTGTTCCCTAGTTGAATCTGCTTGACAACCAAATCTGCAAAGATCTTGTCAAGGGATGCAGTCCATCTTGTCCTTGAACGCTCTTGCTTGGGTTGATTACTGACTTCAATGTCCATCTACACCTATTGAAAATATTCATAAATCAACACTTTGTCTAATAAAATTCATTCGGAAAACACCCTTTCTCGAAAGCTTTCCCGAGTTGCAATGAACAATTTCATCGTTAGGCACAACCATCTTGGAAGAGTATTGTAATGGAGTTGGCACTAAATGTTACTATGATCACAATGCATTCTATTTACTCCTACAAAGTGAAGCAAAATATTGAAAATTGCTTACATGTTTTTGAAATGAATGTCCTGTATATTCAATAACTGGCTAATTAATGTTATAGGAAGGGAATCAGTGACCTAGAGCAAAGAACATGAAGCTGAAGCAACTAAACCTTTTAAGCTGAAATTGCTAATCTTGCCTATTACAAGCAAAAACATATTCATGCAGAATAATAGAAGTAATGTTTCAAGTTAGGATCTGAATCTCAATCAATTATAATTCATAGTAAAAGATGAATTAAACGTGCAGGGGATACCGATTCAAATTGAAAATCAGAATAATAGAAGACGAAAATGAGATTCCCTTTACCTCAGGCTTATGCTCCAAGCGCAGGCTTGCTTCTTGCATATGGAATGGAATTGCAGTAACATCAAACACTCAAAATCACACGCTTAACCCTATGTATAGTTTTGCTTTTATTTTTGTTTTTGTTTGGGTCAACTTTTCTTTTTTGGCATTTTGGGTCAACTTTATTTAAGAGTTTTTTACAAATGAAAGACAATAAGCCCAAAATTATAGTACTGGGCCTAGATAATGAGCCCAGATGTATGAACCTTGAAACCATGCCAACTCCATGGATCTTGGAATGGAATAGCTAGCTTGGCGGCTTGATTAGTAGTTTCATGAATAATCATTTTGAAAAGTTTTTCGGTATACCAATTTAATAGTATATTCGATATACCTATAATTTATAACCGTTTGATTTTAATTAAAAAAACTTAAAATTAGATCATATTTCATTTTGATAAATCAGTATCATGTTATTATTATAATATTATCTATACATACACTCATGCTACAGATCTGGCTTCTGTGATGCTTTACTTTCCTCAGAAGGAAAAGGATTTAAGATGAAAACAATAGAAAAGAACTATGCAACTCTATATTTTAAGGTGGAATTGAGAATTGACACACTCACACACACAAACTCGACCCCATCCTCCTAAGAATAGTTGTTGCGGTATGCACAAGTCACAAGGACTTGTGACTGGACAGAGTTTTAGCTTTTTCATACTAATGCCCTAAAAAATATAAAATAAGTAGTAAGTAGTAACACGATAAACAAGCTAGTGTCTACTATACTACAGTGAAAGGCTAAATAAAATGTTCAGCGTTAGGTGAAAAACTCATTAAACGTTTGATTAAGGTTTAAGTAAAATAAATGGTTTAAGCTTTAATGTGGTTGTTTAAGATGAAGAGTCCTTCTCAGTTCTCACTATAACCACTTAACCACTCACTCCACCGACGAAGCTCCCATCAGTCACATGCTGTTGACTCTTTCTTGACTCTTATACCCCACAGTATAGGGCAATAACCACCGACTCACCAAGGGCAAAATCGTCATTAACACCAAAATCCACGGGATCTCAACTACAGCTGCCTCGCGGGAACATTGGTCGTCGCAGACTTTTCTGCATTCTTTCCATCTATTCTATTAACCAATTTGTTACTTCCTTTTCCTTTTTCGGGTGATTAATTTGTTACTCTCAAACTGAATTGTTAGTTTGTTACCGAAGATAGCCATTGCCATTGTTAATTTGTTATTGCTCTCTTTCAAGAAGAGGTAACAACCGCCATTGCTGTCACCAATGGCAATGCCTTGAGTTTGGGGCTGATTTTGTTCCTTATAGATCCAACTTCTCCTTTTTCGTGAAGCACATTTTGCAGAATGGGAGAGAAATCCAAGTCAGGAGGGTGCTTCGGCTGGTTTATTGCCTTTGTGATTCTCGCTCTCGTCGTCGGAGCTATCGTTTTCACCGTTAAGAAGAAGATCGGTCACTCCCATTCCGATAAGCCTCTTCCGGTTCCTGGTCCCCCCGGCGCCATCGACCAGAAATATTCCTCTGCTCTCAAAACCGCCATGCAATTCTTCGATATACAAAAATGTAATGCTCTTTTCATATTTCAATCTTACAATGCAGTTTCATATTTTCATATGTTCTAATTCTTCATGTTTCTGATGATCTGTTTCTAAAAAAAAATCTATGGAGTTATATTTGTATTCGATTTTCAGAAGTTCTTGATTGTGTGCGACATTCTGTTTTGGATGTTCTCCGGTCTGATTTGTTGACTGATTTGCTGGTTAGAAAAATATTGGTTACCTGTATTTTTTCATTTATTTGTGATGCGTCTTAATCAATTTATTGTTTCCTTTCCGTCACATTTATAATATTGCAGATTATTTTTCCTTTTTAAAAAAATAATAGGAAAAGACTGGTAATAGTAGCTGGTGTTGTTTTGTTTACTTGTTTTATTGGGCGTATTGCTGATCTTATATTTCTGCTATCTTGGATTTATTATGCTTAACAATCATATTTTGTGATGCAGCTGGAAAGTTAAGTGATAACAAAATATCTTGGAGAGGGGATTCGGCTTTAAAGGATGGAAGCCAAGCAAATTTGGATCTGTCAAAAGGAATGTATGATGCTGGGGATCACATGAAATTTGGGTTTCCAATGGCTTTTACTGCCACTGTGTTATCTTGGGCTATTCTGGAATATGGAGATCAAATGGATGCTGTTGGCCAGTTGGAACCTGCCAAAGATTCCCTCAAGTGGATCACTGATTACCTCATCCATGCTCACCCTTCTCCCAATGTTCTCTATATTCAGGTTACTACTGTGCTCAACAATTCCCATTTGATGCCTTGGCTTTATATGCTAGTTATATGGTGTAGAAAATAATTACAATCTTTAACTGGAAGTGTAAATCTTACTTAGTTACAACAATGATGTAGTTACAGTTGTGTTTGCTTATAGTTTAAAAACATTGATCAACTTTGAAATGAAAACTAGATTGTTCATTGCTGTTTGTGGTACTAATGCCAGGACAGGAACATGAGATTTGATAAGAGATCTTGTTCATGAGATAGTCTATTGATTTGGGATTTTCTAGACTCTGTATACCGTATTTCCCTTGATTTCTAGAGTTTTTTGGATAAGCATGTGGTTATTGAATAGATATGGAGAAATCTTCGTCCCTTTTATGTTTTGCACCTTCAACCATTGTCTTCTGTTATTAGGACCTCAGGATTTTTATACACAACTAGCTTCTTGGTAAACCCTTTTCTAACTAGTTCCAGTTTCCCAAAATCATTGGTGGTACAGGTAGGTGATCCTTCTGCGGATCACAAATGTTGGGATAGGCCTGAATCCATGACTGAACCACGGCCTCTTACACAGATTAATGCATCTAGCCCTGGATCAGATGTTGCAGCTGAAACTGCAGCAGCAATGGCCTCAGCATCTTTGGTCTTCAAAAAGAGTGATTCTACATATTCAAGCAGTCTCCTCAAGCATGCAAAGGAATTGTTTACTTTTGCAGACAAAAATAGAGGATTATATAGTGAGAGTATACCTGGTGTTGCAACATACTATAACTCAACTGGATATGGTGATGAACTTTTATGGGCAGCTAGCTGGCTTTATCATGCTACAGATGATGATTCTTACCTTAAGTATGTGACTGGTCAAAATGGAGAAGACTATGCTCAATGGGGAAGTCCAACCTGGTTCAGTTGGGACAACAAGCTTGCTGGAACTCAGGTATCTTTCACAAACAAGGAAATGTTTGATTTTTTTTTTTAAACCTGTTTTATAAATTGCGATTTTTATTAACTGAATGCAATCCTTAGATGTTATAATGTTGCTACCAAAAAAAATGATTATGCTTCTAATCAATAACTCTGTCCTTGGTGCAGGTTTTGTTATCCAGATTAAGCTTCTTTAAGGCAAAGGACCTTTCAAGCTCATATGGCTCTGGCCTTCAAAATTACAGAAAATCAGCTGAGGCTGTAATGTGTGGCCTTCTTCCAGGTTCTCCAACAGCCACAGAAAGCAGAACAAAGAGTAATTTCCTCCTCTAATGCTATATTATTGGATACTCATACTTGTTAGCAATGGAGCGACACTGCTCTTAGAGGAAACCATTGAAATACCTTTTTTTCCCTCTTATTTTTCTACTGCTATGTGTTCTCTAACCCCCTTTTTTGCGATTTTATTTTTCTTCAATACAGAGGGCCTCATATGGGTCAGTCAATGGAACGCTCTGCAGCATCCTGTTGCTTCTGCATTCTTGGCTGCTATTTATAGCGACTACATGCTTACATCGCAGACCCCAAAACTAAAATGTGATTCCAGTTCTTATAGCCCGTTAGATCTTCGAGACTTTGCCAAATCTCAGGTACTTATCCATTGTTATTTCCGCAGATATGTAACAACATGGAGTAGTTGATGCATTTCCATATTGAAAATCTCAATGACACTTGCAGGCTGACTACGTACTGGGGAAGAACCCTATGCATATGAGTTTTCTAGTGGGATATGGAGATAAATTCCCACAATATGTACATCACAGGGGTGCTTCGATCCCCACCGATGCAAAAACTGGCTGCAAAGATGGCTTCAAGTGGCTCGACTCAACCGATCCTAATCCCAATGTAGCTACTGGAGGACTTGTTGGTGGACCGTTCTTGAATGAGACTTATATTGATTCGAGGAACAATTCCATGCAAGCAGAACCAAGCACATATAACAGTGCTGTAATAGTTGGCCTGTTATCAAGTTTAGTCACCACATCTTCTATCGCCCAATCTCTTAAGTAAGCTTTAGTTCCTCGCCATCCTCAATTCCACTTAAACAATGGTGACAAAGATTTGTGCTTAATGTAGCATATTATATTTGTATTTGTTTGTATGAGTGTAAACTTATGGCTTTTGGATAGGTTAGTCGTTTGTATATGTGATGTTTGATTTGGCATTATTAGCTCATTAGTTGAACTATCGTGTAGTTGTGCACGTTTGTAGAACATATCTCTTACATTTTTGTTTACGAAAAATCATATGGTGATCGTCGTATAGTAGTGACCCTTGGTTGCATTACATTGTACGAGAAAATCTGTGTCACAAATCTTGATCATTCTAAGTTACTTTGGCATCAAAGATTAAGATGCCTTGTAAGTTGTAAGTTGTAACTACACGGCTATGCATGCTAAAAAAAACATTAAGGAAAATATAAGGGACCACGAATTTTATTTAAGTATAATCAAGTTATATAATAAGTTACACAGATGAGAATGATTTTTATTAAAATTAGATTAATTTGGTTAGACTTGACTTGAATATCAATTTTAAGACATTTATTCCTAATGAAAATTAGTTGTAAAATAAAAGATGGTAATAATTATAAAATTACAAATTTTATATCTCCCAAAAGGCCAAAGCCTTTCCCTTTATCCGATCTTGTCCCAAACACAAACTAGGTGGAATGGGGCAGGGGGTGGTGACTGGTGACTAGACAGTGGTGTGGTGGTGAGAGTGGGGGTGGGTTGAGAATTATTATTTTCTTCTTTTAATTTTGTAATTATTAATAACTTAAGTTTTTATTTCACAGCTAACTGTTACATGAGTCATAATGGGTATGGTTAAAAAGTCACTGGTGAATGAAGGCAATGGGAAAACTGAAAAGAAAGTGACAATAACAGGCAACAGCGTGATGAAAGGTAAGAAAAAATGGCGAAGCAAGTGAAGTGATGATCTGAAAGCATAACGGGTAACTAGACGATAATGTTTACTTGCTTGTTCAACACCGTGGTGTTTGGAGAAAGTTTCATTTGAGAGGCCCCATTTTTGGAATGAATTTCAACCGTGTCCACGTTTCAGTACATGATATTCACCTAACTTTCAAAGACGTCAATGATTATTTTTTCAGAAACTCAGAAGCTAAGTACACACATACTTTCAATTCTCGACTTTGTTTCTCGGGAAAATTAAATCATGTGAATGTGAAACTAACTTGGGAAAGAGGTGGAAACTAGAACTGGTGAACTCACACACATGTGAAAGTAACGAAAAAAACTGCTGAAATGCAATGGATTATTCAATTGTATAAATATGCTTTTTGGTGGGTCATCACTCATCAATTCCTTATGTCACTAAGTTGGCTATTATCACAGCTTAACCAATATTTAATTAGTCTTTCTCTTTAATCTTTTTTGACCGAAGATAAAGGAGAGTGAAATGATGGATGAATGGGATACATACACACGATAAAAGAAGAGCCAAGCTTCAACATTATTAATTCCAAATGCCAATGGACAATTTTATCAACCACACTCATGCTTATCCAATATCCATAATCAAATTAAAAGGAAACTTTGAATAAAGGGCAAGGTAGACCAAAAGAATGTTTTGAAATTACTACTAACTACTTTCCATAAATAAATTGTAATTATTATAGAACTCTTGTTCCAATTGTCCAAAAGAAAAATGTAGGTAACCAATAATTTTATAATCAATAAATTAGCCAACAAAAAATAGAACATAAAAAATTATTGTTTATAGAACATCCAAAACCTAAAATAATCCTAATCAACTTTATATTTTTTAGAAAAAGAACATCTGAAATATAAAGAAATAGAATATTTAATTTAAATTGTTTGCTGATGTTGACTGAATTTTTATTGGTTACCTAACATTATTGTTGTCCGAATGCAAATTCCACGCTCCTACGTACTTATTCCATTTTCTATTATAGGTCGTCAACGAACTGTAGTTTAAATGACATTTATTCCCTTCTGTCAAATCTGTTCCCTTATATCTTTGGTAGAAGAAAATACCATTCCAGGTCACCACTCAGCAGTAATGATATTTGCCTATTTTGGAATTTAGAAGTTCTGTTGATGATGAAAGAATTGGAAGAGTTATGAGGAGCTTATTAATGAATCACACGTGGGCAATAATTGTATTGTCATTCAATTAAGGAAACGCCGTGTCGAGGGGAGTTCTAACTTCTAAGTTCCAAGGGGGTGGGCCTCATCTGCAGACATCACAAGCACAAGCCACCTCTCTTGAGGGTGTGGGGACACAGACACTGGCTGAGTACGGTCAAGGACAGGTGTCCTTTCACCCCCTCTATACTTGGGTTAAGTTCATTCATCTCAATCTGAATCTGAATACGAATCTTCAACCACCTTACCCTAATTAGACCACCTTCCCAGTTAGCTACTACTTCTACTTTTAGCTTTACCTTTAATTATTATCCTAAACACAATCTTTGTCAAACTCAATCTCCATCTCACTTCTCTTTCCGAATAAACATGCCGCCATCCCATTTCCTTGTTAGTTTTAGAAAAAAAAAATAGAAATTAATTTTTTATTTAATTTATCTATTAAATCTTATTAATTAATTATGGACTTAAACATTTTGAAGCCGTAAGAATGGATCAATATTCAGTGAACTGTGAATTAAACCATCAATCTTGGAAGGAAGTTGGTTAGAACTTAGAAGGTTAATGAATAATAAAGAATGGGCTCCATATATATAGATGCTTATCCTATCAACCTTAAGTACGTGTCTATTATTTTAAAAATAAAA
Source organism: Stylosanthes scabra (assembly GCA_036250425.1). Classification (NCBI taxonomy): domain Eukaryota; kingdom Viridiplantae; phylum Streptophyta; class Magnoliopsida; order Fabales; family Fabaceae; genus Stylosanthes; species Stylosanthes scabra. The sequence goes on from JASCZI010031697.1 coordinate 13,458, forward strand.
TATTCAAAACTTAAAGCAATTAATAATAGAAATAAAACATTTGAAATTAAAAAATAAAACATTTATAACCTAAAAAAATAAAAATTTAATTTAAATTATTAATTTGAATTTTTATTGATAATATTGTTGGTTCCTTTAAATTCAAACTCTCTTTGCTGACTCGGTCTATAGGAATAAATGCAGACTAACAAACTGAAAGGGTCGTCTACTTAAAAAGGCAGGTAGACTTTGTTTGATAAAATCAATTGTTTCTGCTTTACCTGTTTATAACATGCAAACTTCACTCTTTCCTGCTTCGATTTGTCACGAGATTGATTCAGTTATGAGGCAATTTTTCTGGAAGGGCAAGGTTGGTGAGCGCTGCCTCTACTCTGTTAGGTGGTCCAAAGTCATTATTCCAACAAAATATGAAGGTTTGGGTGTGAGAGACACCCGTTGTGTTAATTTGGCTTTAATGGATAAATTGGTTTGGCACTGATTTCACAGTAGTAATAAGGATAAGGATCATGTTGGGTAAATATCTTCCAAATTATTTTGATCTTGGTTTTATGGCTCCTAGTGGCTGTTCGAGGATTTGGCGTGATATCACGAAGACCAAGAACCAATTCAGCAATGCCTTTAAGTGGAGCATTGGCCCTATGTCGCAATCTGCGTGGTTTAATAACTGGCTGCCTTATGGTCTCTTTCACCTTTAATTCCATTCGTTCACATTTCAGATTTTTGTTTGAAGATTCATGACCTAGAAGAATGGCAACTGGCTTTGGAAGTCCTTGTCCACTATTATTCCTCAAAATGTTAAAGTTTTGGTGAATTCCCTTTCTCCAACCACCTTCTCTAGCGCTCAATCGGGCTGGTATTGGTCACCTGAACCTTCGGGTAGTTACTCTACTAGAAGCGGGTATTATTGGTTACTGAAAAACAAGCTAAACTGGTCTGAACATACCAACTGGCTTTGGATTTGGAGGTTGCGTGTCCCTGAAAAAGTAAAAATGCTTCTTTGGCTTGGTCTCAATGATGGTCTTCCTACACAACGCTTCCTCTTCAAACCTGGCTTATCTACCTCCAGCACTTGTCTTCGTTGTTCTTTGCATGAAGAAAATCTTGATCATTGTTTTCGTTACTGCCCTAAAGTGCTTCCTATTTGGCAGTAGCTCGGAATTGGTGCGACTGGTGTTAGTCACGTAGCACGTATACTCAAGAGGGGGGTGAATTGAGTATAATAACAATTATGATAAATTTTCGCGGAAGCTTAAATTACTTGAAATTCAAATGACTC
>JASCZI010031705.1:0-14658 GCA_036250425.1 Stylosanthes scabra
TATATATATATATATATATATATATATATATATATATATATATATATTATATTTCAATATATATTATATTAATTTTTATGGCAAATTTTGATGTAAACCTAACATAACTCATAAAATATAATCAATTAATTTTTTAGTGCTGTTATAAGATATGTTATATTTAAATTATTTTAAATTATATTTCATATCCAAAATTACGAACCAAACATATTTTCTCCGTCTTCAATTTTTGTGTAAGAGGTTTTTTATACTTTTATCCAAATAAATTTATGTGTTTAGAGACGTTTAAATTAGTGAATTTAAAAATTAAAAATTAGTTACAATATTTTGTTTGTTTGAGATTGAGTAAAAAAGAAATTAGTGAAAAAGACGAAAACAGAACAGAAGTTAGATTAATTTCTTTATTTTGATAAAAAGAAAATAAAAATTGAAAATTAGTCATAATATTTTATTTGTTTGAAATTTTTAGCAAATATTGAGGACATAAATCATACTTTACTCTAAAAAAAATATAAAACTTACCTAAAAAGTTTCTCTCTTATTATAAAGAGAAAAAGAAAAAAAAAAATTGATTTCTATTTTCCCAAATAAATAAATAAAAAATTTTATCCAACTTTTTTCCCCCTGCTTTCTCTTCGTTCATTTCCTTTCTTTCTATTTATTTCTTTTCAGGCTTTGGATTTGGTAGATGGAAGATTGTCGGTAACCTCTTCAATAATATTTACAAATATTACCCCGTGTTGATATTATCATAATTTTAAAAGTTATCTAAAGTTATACTAATTTCACTTTTTACCCCAAAAACTTTTATGTTTTTTTTTCCCAATTTTATACTAATTGAAAAAGTAACGAACCATTAAAGTTTTGGAAACGTTTCAAGTATACCGAGAAACATCGGTGTTACTATGTTTTTAGTTGTTGATCTTCATTATATATATATATTTTATAATTAAAATTAATTAAAATTAATGGCTAAAAATATAGGAATACTTAATTTCAGGTATATCGAAAACGCTTCCGTATGTTTTAACAAATCTGTTCCTACATGCTTTAGCAAAAAATCTCCGATTACGAGCCTTTGAATCCTTGTGCGATATTATAGTTGCTTCATCTCTTCCCTTTTGGTTCGGATACTTTTCTACATGGCTCGTGTACTTTCATGTTGCTAAAGCTGTTGTGATATAGTACATAGCTCCCTGTATTTTTTTTTGAAGAACAAATTGTATCTAAGTTTACAATTTCAACCTTTTAAATAATTTAAAATTGCATAAAAAAAATAGAAATAAATAGCATTAACATCATCTTCGTGTGAAAGGAATACCCAGCAAATAATTGATCTTTGGAGAAAAAAGAGAAAAAAAAAAGAAAAAAACTAGAGCAACAAATGGAAAAATTAGCAATAATAGTTCAATTTCATTTTGATCGCTGTTTCTTTCTTCTTAATAATCTCAAAATAAAAAATAAGAATAAATGTGATAGCCTTCAATTCCAAAATTAATCTTTCACTCATGTGCAATATTCCATGGGGTTTCAGGCTGATAATTGGAGATTTTTTATGCAGTGTGTAGGAATGGGTTTGTCGAAATATAACTGAATCCGTTACTTTTTCAATTATATAAAATTGGAGAAAAGATAAAAGCTTTTGGGGGTATAAAACAAAATCAGTATAAATAACCTTAAAAATTATAATAATATCAAAGCGGGTAATATTTATAAATATTATTGGAGAAGTTATTGATTGGAGATAGCCTTCAATTGAGAGGGCTACCAAATCCAAAGCCTTCTTTCTAAGGAAAATTCTATGGTGCTTAAAGCCATATCCTTAAGCACCAGCTGAAATATGCGTAGAGTGTGCCAAAGGCAGACGCGTGTGGGATATGTCACTTCATTGAAAAAGGAGAACTGAAAGTGATTACTGGTGTCAGAATAATCATGAGATCATATTTTGGCTTTTGGGATTTAATTTACGGATAGAGATTATGAACATGGTTAAAAAATTATTAATATAAATTAAATCTATTTAAATAATATATATAAGAAATCACAGAAAAATGATTTTTCAGGGTGTTTAAATAATTTCCATGAAAATAATTTTGAAATTGGAAATGTTGGTAGGCTGGTTTAGGATTTCAAGTACTATAAATTTATGATGAATTGGGTGGATGCCCACAAGAAAATTTAGAAAGAGAATTTATCATATTTGGTGTCATTTATCGTAAGAATTTAAAATAGGAAAAAATCATTTACTCATTTAAAAAAGGGGGAAAGTTTGAAAAAATTAGTGTGTAGAGTGTGGACTGTGGATGAAGCTACTGCATGCTGGGGTGGTGGTGTTTTAACCACTTTATTATTATTATTATTATTATTATTATTATTATTATTATTATTATTATTATTATTATTTGCCCAAACTGAATTTAAGTGCTTTTTACTAGCTAATGGTTTTTTTTTTTTTTTAAATAGCTAATGGATTGTTGTATAAAGTATAAGGCACAAGAATTAAATATATTTATTTAAACGAACTAATAAGATAATTATTAAATTAATTTAATTTAATTTAATTTATTATTATTATTATTATTATTAGCCCAAACTAAAATACTGGATTCTTGCTCCTAACCTTTTTTTTTTTTCAGGCCGAATATACGTACATCTAACAAAAGCTCATACTTATTCAAAAAAAAAAGAGTACAAAAAAAAAATTACCAATCATAAAAGTGGTTAGTACTTCCTAATTATCTTCTTAATGAGCCATAATTGTCCTTGAGATTGCTTCGACCACTTACTGCTACCACAGGTATGCCTCAGGTTTTGTCCACCCATAAATGAGAAATCTACCACGTGTCCATATCATGAGACAAACACCTCACCTCAGCACATGCTGAAGAATCTCACCTTCAGCACCATAGCAATGCCTCTTTCTAAACATATGTAGCCTCAAACTCTTTTACACAAGACGACAAAAAAAAAACTCTTTTACACAAAATTAAATTAAAAAAGAATAAAAAATAAAAAACAGAAAAACATTTCCCCTTACCAAACACACCCTTACACCAAAAAACAAAAATAAAAAAAAAGACACAAAAAAAACACGCCCTTATCTTCTTCTTCTTCTTCTTCCAGCTTCCGAAAGCTGATAATACAAAAACACCTTCAACTTTCGAAAGGTCCTTACATTTTTAATGTCACTTCTTCACTCAAAACCGTACAATTCCCAATGGTTCGTTTCGTCCTAAAATCCACTCAACCTGGGGAACAGGTTTCTTACTAACTCACAACTATTTCTATCACTCTTCCCCTATCCTTGTTCCCTGCATAGTTTGATTTTTAGGGTGTATGCAAATTGCTTCCTTTTAATGCTTAAATGGGTTCTTGGTGGCTTCTTTGTAATTATAAACTTTCTTCTTCAAAAGGGGTTGTCAGAAGTTTGTCAAGTTCATTTTTTTATTTATGTTTTTTTTTTTTTTTTTGTTAAAAACAGCAACAGCAAAAGCAAAAGCAAAAGCAAAAGGGAGAATTGCTAGCAGGGAGTTTCAAGCCAGAGAACTTTGTTCCAGGTCTTGTTATTGGTTTCATTTTTGGGTTGTTTTTGGACTTGACTAAGCCCAGTAGGTTTCCTTTTCCCAAGAAAAAATTCTCTTCTGGCAAGGCTCAACAGCAATTGTCTGTATCTAGTGATGGTGATCAAGACTTGAAAATGGTTAGTCCTTTAGTTTGTTAACTTATAATCCATTTCCTCATCAATTTTTTTCATTTTATGGGAGTTTTTCAAGTTTTGATATTTAGTTTATTAGGTTAATATCATCATGTAGTTTGGCTTATTGAAAAGGAAAATTCGTTTAATGAACTTGTTGGATGGCTGAATTTATTCAATGTAAAATCTCAAAAGTTCAATCTGCAATTCTAGAAAAGAAACAATGTATGAAACAAACTTTTGAGGTGAATACATAGATGCTATCAAGGTAGAGAAAATTGAAATTGTACGTGAAATTGAAAACGTAAATTAAATATGCAAATCGTGAAATCGTAATAAGATTTAAATCGTTAAATCGCCTGAGTTAGTATAAATTCTGTAAAATCAGTTAACACATTTGAAATCTTAATATTGTAAAATTTTTAGAGTTAAATCGATATTCTATCTACTATAGATGCTATGGATACTAAGAAGAATTGAACCAGATTGTGTTGTATAAATAAAAGAAAGAAAAGAAATCAGAGATAGCATTATAAATTTTGAAGTAGTATATGGCAATGGCATCAAGTTTCTGTTAAGGATCAGGCCTCTGATTAGTTAGCATTGGTAGTTAGGGATTAGAATAAAACAGGGTGTTAGAATTAGTAAACAGGAACTCAGGAAGTAGGGGAGAGCAAGCGATTTCTTCAATCAGTAGCCGAACTTTATTTCTATTCCGTGCTTAATTCTGGTGCAGTTCTATCTGTTTGCTTTTAATTCTCAAGAAAAAAAAGGGTTCTGATTTCAATGGTAACCTCTGTCAGGTTCTAGTTGTAAGGCAAGACCTAAAGATGAAAAATGGAAAGATTGCGTCCCAATGTGCTCGTAAGATAAGAAACAATTTGTTAATTTTGTCAATCTGGCCATTGCAAACTTCCTTATGCCTTTGCTTTTCCCTCTTTTTGCAGATGCTGCCACAGGCATGTATGGTGAATTAATCTTCAGGTACTTTTATTCTGATAAGTGTCAATAGTCCATACCTATAAAGCTTATGTAATTTGTTGGAAAACGTTTCACATTAGCCATGAAGATGATGATCATTTTACTTGATGCATATACTGGTGTAATAAAACTCAACTACTGAATACTTTTGCAGCAATCGTTCTCTTTTGAGACAATGGGAAACCTGTGGCCAGCCAAAAATTGTTGTGACTTGCAGGAATCAACAAGAAATGTAAGCAGATGATTTTATTCTGAATACTGTAATTTCACTTATTGTTTTCAGAAACACTGAACATGACCATATTTTTAATCAGGAATAAGCTGAAGGACACAGCTGATAGTATTGGCCTTCCAACCTTTGTTGTTGCCGACGCTGGGCGAACTCAGGTAATAATTTACCTGGCATAAAAATGGAGAATATAATACAATGTTTTCACACAAATCTAGCATGGAGTTGGTGGGTTGTAGCAAATTCCATGTGAAACTTGCTAATAGTTACTTCTTAAGAAATGTAAAGAGATGATTTCTCACGCTTGCACTTTTTTGAGAGTAGAGTGATGATTTATATACTTACATTTGTAAACTCCTTTGTAATACCCTATACTCCTTGAACTTTATTTTGGCTCAGGAGTTTAAGGCCTTTACACTCCTTACTAATAGATTTTAAAAACTATGTTATCCATTGGAACCTTTATTTTATGATTGTATCAATTTGAAAAAATTATTTTTTATTAATAGTAATATAGTATTGCTAAAGCTTTAATATATGCAGGTTTCGGCAGGATCGAAGACTGTTCTTGCTGTTGGACCTGGTAATCTTCTTGTTGCTTTTTCGTTTCATGTATGACCACACTTGGGCATGAAAAATCCTAAAAGGAAAAATTAGCAGAGAAATTGATTGCCTCTGCATTTGATGTGATGCCCTTGTTTACTTTCTATTTTGAGGATTTTGTTTAAGAGTGCACTAAGGAGACTTGTTAAGGCTTCAAAAGTATGTATTTAATGCATTGAAAACTTGAAAACTAGCCACTTTTGAAACCTTAACAAGTGAATTTAAGGCACTTGCAAGCAATATCTTTATTCCAATATGTTGCTTTCTGATTCTTATCGAACGTCTAAAAATTTATTGCTGGATTTTGTTCAGGTCCAAAATCAATTGTAGATTCGGTGACTGGGAAGTTGCCACTACTTTAACAGAGTTCAGAAAAACAAGCCATGTAATGATAAATTTCATGACCTTTGCTACCATTTTGTATCTTCATTTTGGGCAATGCAACCTCACTTTAGGTAGGTTATAGTTGGTAGCACTCAATAGGACTAATTTGTAGTTGAAGCTTATTTTGATTTCCTCATATTTATTACCACACTTATTTTTATTCTCAGATTCAGATTGTTTGAATTTCAGTACCCTGATCTCAAGAGATGAATAGAACAATATTTTGTCTGAGATTTATTGTGAGAAAAGGAACTATTGTTCATTATATGGCTGCATCTATAGTCATTGTTGTTGTTGTGGTAGCAATGTCAAAGTATATATAACATGATAGTTAGTTAGTTCCCTTTATACATGTTAACCCAATAAAATAATTACCAAACCAATGATATTGTATAACTATCCATTTTAGTTCAATAGAGGGTGGCGTCAGTCAATAGAGTAAGTGGAATATTTCGTTCAGGATTAAGTGCGATGATTTTTTTAATTTTGTATATTTTCCCAACGAGTGTAGTGATTATTGATTAAAGAACACACTTAACTTCCTCTTCCAATGTGATGGTGATTACTTTTTTCTCATTTATTTTTTGTATGTGCTCTCTGAAAATTATGGAGTTCCCAGTCGATCAGAGTGGGCTAATTAGCATCGCAGCCTCATTTAAGGGAATACGGTATGGCGCCAATGCTGAGTGTCAAGATTTATTTTTAAAAAAGGTGAATGGTGGGATCTTTTCTAGCTTTTATGGGATGGAAAAGAAGTAAGGTGGGCAAGTAATCGGTTCAGGAGTTGACGCGCACTACAATTTGGATTGGGTCCACTTTGTGCAGCTGAGTGGGCCCTGCAAGGAAGCCGCCGAAGGTGAAAAGAAGCCAGGTGGAAAGCTGAGACCAGCCGCGATATTTGGGCCAAGGGTACAACCTAGGCATTTTTTTGTGGGCTTGCTATGTGTGATTTGAGGGTAATGAAAATAGAAGAGAGAAAAAAGGTAATGAAAATGAAAGCCCTCTAATGTTAAAAACCCTAAATAGAAGAAATTGATGCAATCCAACTTTGCGGAAAAACGCTGTCAGCATTGCATGCAAAGGATTTAGTTAATTAAGATGATGTATTTAGAAGACGAATTCGCGTAGTATCATATGATCTCCCGTTGAGGAATGAATTGCATTGTCGGAAAAGATGGTAAGTTAACGCCACGGATGATTTTGCCCCTCCCGTTCACAATTCACTCGCCACATTTACCATTTGAGTCCATTTTTACGATATCACTTGCGTTGCACCTCCAATATTGATACCACATAAGGTTTTACTTAACCCCCAAGCCCTCTGAACTCGGTGGTTTAATCGATCCTCCTTTCAGCGCTCCACTATACCCAAGTATCTATCATCGTCGAAGCACCTCTTCGAATTTTCGCGTCCAGCTCACCCTCCTCCTCCAAAAAACACTATCCTATAGAAATGAAATAAACCATTCCTCACTAACAAACCCCCTCGTAATCGGTGCCCCTAACATTGCTCCATATGCAAAGTGGGAGTATTTATATTTTTATTTCATATTATATTATATATATCATAAATGAGATGAGAAACTTAAAAAAAATGAAATAAGTAACATTTTTTGGATATATGATAAATCTCATTACATAGTTGAAATTTGATGAACTTAATTGGATATATCTCGATTACACATAATAGTAAACAAGTAAATCGAATGAGACTCATAGTCTTGATGCTTTTCTTACTATTATGTTCTTTGTTAACATTGATGTTGTTGATGAAGATTTCATTTTCAAGATTCATGAAATTCTTCGGTGGAATTGGAATGTGGAAATTATGTTTATTTAACTTACTGCAAATAAAGCTGATGATTTCTTAGCTAGAGAAGATGTGGTTAGAAATGTGTCTTATGCGGAATAGCTATACCCATCTAATATTTTGAGTTTTGTTCTTCTTTGTGATTTGCATGATCCCAGTTAGGGTTGTTTGTTTTCTTTTTTTATACATAAAAAAGAACAAGTAAATCGACAATAAAATATTTTTACACTGATTTTGTGAAAAATTATATGACAGACTGATAATCGGTGCAACCTACACCGATTTTTTTAATTTTTATTGGCATTGGCATCTCCCATCGCGACAACAATATCGTTTCCGGAGAAAGAATGCCGTGGAGGACAGCATTGACATCTCCCATTGGAATATCGTCGTCGCCATGATAGCCAACAGGAACTGAAATTAAAAATAGAATTTTTTTTTTCGGGAATGTAAGAGGACGTACAATTAGATTGTCCTCCACAATACCTTCAACATTTCCATTATTTACAATCACTGCCAGCAAATTATACAGAATAGATTCTATAAACATACCATAACATGGCGTCAGTGGCGTGATAATATACTCAACCTGGTTATCGAGACCACTACTTGAAACACACGTTCGTCCATTTCGTGAAAAATCAGTTTATTAAAACAATGAACTTAAGAAACATTAAAAATTGGGATATATAAGAAAATTGCCATAATCGATGTAGGTTACACCGATTCTTAGCAAAAATGGAGAAAAAGAATTAATTTGGCAAAATAAAGTTTAAATTATTTTCTTTAGGAAATAATGTTTTTTTTAAATTTTATTTTAAGGGAAAAGGACAGATTCGTCCCCGACCTTTTAAAAGTTGGACAAAAACAACCTCCAGGTTTGGGAAATACCCAAAAGTACCTCACCGTTAAGAAAACATGACAAACAGGTCCCTCTGTTAGTTTGCCGAGACGAGCCATAACGAAAATGGCCTATGTGGCACGTAACGGGGCGTGTGTGGCATAACAGGTGCCAGGGTGGACACAAACCCTTAACTCCGAAGCATCTGAGACGACGACGTTTTGAGACATGCCCCTTTGCTTTCCTTCCATATAACTCCCGAACTCGCTTCAGAAATTTCGCTATGCCCTAACACACTCCAAACGTTGAAAAACCCTCATCTTCCCTCTGACCCAAGCAAAGCTCCTGGTTGTCAACGAAGAGTCCATTGAGAGCGAGCTGCCACCGTGAGCTCGTGTTAGTGGTTTCCAACTTTTGGGTGCGATCGCCGTTGATATTGAAGGTTAGTTTTTGCTTTGATGTTCATATGCTTCTCTGCTTGTGTTCTTCGTATTTTTTTTCTTCCAAGTCTTTGCATGTGTTTGGTTGCTGGAAACATGCAATGTAGTTTAGTAGTAACTCTATGATTTTGCAAAATGTTGTTTTAAGGTTTATCGAGTTTAGGGTTTGGTCTTTTTTGGGGATTTTTTCTGAATGTTGCAGATGGATGAAGTGTATGTGGTTCCTGTGTTTCATGTTGGTAGGAAGTTGGTGCGGGATGAGTACGGTGTGCTTGCGTATGAAGGTGGGGTTATGGAGAGGTTTGATAGCATGGACATTGATTTTGTGAACTTTGGGGATTTGGTAAAGATGCTGGAGGGGGATAGGCTACATCACTAAGAAGACTCTGCGTTAGTATGATTTCACAGAGGACAACCTGGAACATGGATTGCATCGTCTAAAGGGAGATTATGATATAAATGACATGCATGGGCATATACTGAGGAACCTGGAGTTTGCAAATGGGGAGTTTCATATAGTGTTGAACATGAGGTGACTATGACTAGGCCAGCTGATGAGCCAACTCCTCCGAATGAGGAACCAATTGTGTTGGATGATGAAGAGTTTTCAGCATCGTCCACTGATGATGGAGGCTATGAAAGTGTTGAAGATGAGCTATACAAGCCTCCAAAGGGTATGATTGAGGAGGATAACACTGACATTGACACTGATGGTAAAGTACGTTCTAGGAAGAAGCCAAGCAAAAAGGAAAAGAGTCCAAAGGTTAAAGAATCAAATGTTGATGTTGCTCAGAAGGGGAACGTTGTTGTGAATAAGAGGATGGATTTCAAAGTGAAAGGTTGTGACAAGGGTGCAAAAAAAAAAAACAAAAAAAAAACCAGAAGGTGGACCAAAAACCCAAGCTGCTATGAGTGGCCAAACAACGAGTGAAGAAGATGGGCCTTGCCCAAATGTGAGGATGGGTTGTAGATTTTACCAACCAGAAATCCTCTCTAGTGATGAGAAATTTGTGTATGAGTATGAGAGTGAAACTCTGTACATTCTTGTCTCATCTAATGAGGAGTTTGCAAAACATCCATAGCCCAATGTTCAAGGATGACTATGTATTTGGAGAAGGCCACTTTGAGATCGAGACCAAGTTTGCCACACTAGAGAAGTTCATGAATGTTGTCAAGGATGACTTTATTGCTGAGGGTAGGGCACCTAAATGGATAAAGAATGATAAGGTAAGGGTGAGGGTTGGGTGCATGGCACAGAAATGCACTTGGTTGGCTCATTGCTACAAGAACTCAACACTTGGTTGCTTTCAAGTGAAGACTTATAGGAGTGATCACAACTGTGCAAGGGACTTAGGTAGTGCCGCGGCTAATCAACACTGGCTTAGTAGGAAGATTGAAAAGCGGTTGTTGATCCACCCCCATATGAACAAGAAGGAAGCCATGGCATTCTGAAAGAGGACTTCAAGGTCACCGCCCATGAGAAGATGGTATATCGTGCACTGAGGGAGGCTAGGGACAGGATAATTGGTAGTGAGAAAAAACAGTATGCAAAGCTGCGAGGTTACACTTTTGAGTTAGTATCATGCAACCCAGGATCAACTTCCTTCATTAAGGTGATCCCAATTCCTTAGTCATTGCCTATTTTTTATAAGATCTATGTTTGTTTGGATGCTTGCAAACAAGGGTTTAATATGTAGGCCACTTATACACTTGGATGGTTGCTTCTTGAAGATCTACTTCGGTGGATAGCTACTCTCTGCAGTAGGGCAAGATACCAATAACCAATTTTACATAATTGCTTATGAAGTTGCTCGGGTTGAAACTAAAGACTCGTGGAAATGATTTTTAACCTTGCTGTTCAAGGATTTGAGGGACCTGCTGTGCATGGATGGAACTTCATGAGTGACTAGCAGAAGGTAAATGTGTTCCTAACTTATTATATTACTTGCACTTGCAAAATATTATGAGGTTTCAATTATTGGAATTTTTAAATGGTTTTTGGACATTGCTGATTATTGTTTATAGTTTAGTTGCATAGTGAATTGTTGATAATGTATATTTGAACATTGCTGATTATAGTTAGTTGCAAAGTAAAGTCTTGATAGTATGTTGCAAATCGAATTCTTGATAATGATTGTTTGTACATTGCTGTTTCACTTTTAATTGTTCATTCCTCTAGGGTTTAAGAGAGGCACTGAAGGAGGTTCCTTCCATTACTCCCCACCTAAATTGTGATGCATTTGTGAAAAAAAATTATAAGCTGTTTCATAGACATGAATGTGAGGGAGACTGTTTGGGAGTGTGCAAATTAGAACACTCCCACGTGATTCATGGAGAGAATGGAGAAGCTGAAGCAAATAAACGAAGATGTCTGGACATATCTGAGTAGGCTTGATCGAAAGGCTTGGGTAAAGGCCTACTTTAGTCACGGCCCGAAAGTAGCAGTTCTAACCAACAACACATTTGAGAGTTGGAATGTGAATATTGGGCCATATAGGTGCAACAAGCCAATTCTCACCATGTGAGAGGAATTGAGGTACTACCTCATGCAAAGGATGACAAGCACATTAAGCAACTAGGAGGCTACAATGGAAAACTAGCTCCTATAAAAGCCAAGAGACTAGCAAAACTGATCCGACCTAGTAACAGATGGACAAAAAAATGAGCTAGTGATAACCCAAGGATGACATTTCAGGTTAAGCGTGGTAAAAACAATACAGTGGGGGTTGATCTCGCAAAATGTACATGCTCATGCAATAAGTGGTAGCTCACAGATACTCTCTGACTTGGTGAACTTATAACGAATTGATCGTTACATATGTAAATAACTATATTCCATCTTCTGGGTATTCCTTGTATACATGGGGTGACTGCTATAAGGAAGAAGTATGAGAATCCAGAAGACTATGTCCATAAGTGGTTATACATGGACTCAATCCATGCAAGGTACATGTTTAACATCAACCCGGTTCCAGGTGAAGAATACCGGGAAACCACCAACTATTCGAAAACAGACCCCCCTAGTTATTAAGCGACCATTGGGAGACCCAAGGTGCATGCAAGGAAGAGGAATCCCATTGAGGTTCTGATCGAGGGTGACAAGTTTAAGAAGAATTTTAGGGTTACTTGCAGAACTGTGGAGAAAAGAGCCACAACTACAAAACATGCAAGGGTGCTCCTGCCAACCCCAACCCTAAACCAAGCACAAGAATCATCAACTCAAATTGCTCCCATTGATGTACAAGTGTCCCAATCTGCTCCCCAATTTGAGTATACAAAACTCGATAGATTATAGAATTCTTTGTGTCATTTTTTAAATTTGTGAGGGACTTATATGAGAATTTTAAAAAAAGTTAGTGATTTATATGTCTTCGTGGTTGTTGTTGTTCATATGGATGTAATTACAAAGGCTGAAGGTGGTGCTGACTCCCAACACCAACACTCTGGTGCCATCAACCCAACTGAGGTATACAGAATCTTCTTAAACTACACAATTTTCTATTGTTTATGATGCAACAGCCTAACACTCACATTTTGCTATGTTATAGGTTGCCAAATCTGGATCAAGTGTAACTAACTTAGAGGGACCCTCCAAGAGGTTTAGGGCTAAGCAGCCAATTCGAAGGCGCCCTCAAAGAAGCTCGTCTTAGGTTCATAAGAAGATTTGCCTAACCTAATTGAAGTCATGGAAACATCTGATCAAGTTCCAGAGCAAGCACCTAGAAACCCAATTGCAGACCCTTTGAAGGAAATTCTTGCTACAGCGGGGCCAACGACTCAAAGAATTTGGCCATTCATGCCAACTCCTAGTCTGATGAAGAAGTAGAACAACATGCTCATTCGAGCTTTAACATTTTTTGGATTGTCTAGCTTTTTGGTTTCATACGATGCATTTGAACATCTTTTTTTTTATAAAGCTTTTAAAAGCAAACTATAAGCCTCTGTTATGATACTTTTGACTGTGCTTGCTAGAACAGCATAAGTAACATATGTGTAATTGCTACCTAAGAAAACTGATCTTTTAGATACATTGTGGTAGCTTTTTATTATATGTATATATTTTCTCTATTTTATGGTTATGCTCTTGCCAATGCAGTTTTATGTGTCGCTACTTTAAAACAGGTTTCATATTCACATTCTCAAATCATGTTTTACATTCACATTCTCAAAACTGATTTTATGCAATTAAAAATCACAGGCTATATATATATATATATATATATATATATATATCAAATATTGTTCACATGTTACATTCGCATTCTCAAAATGTCCATGATACCATCTCAATTAGCATCTAATCCCCTCTTTAAGGAACCCTAAACCCTACTTACAGAAATCGAAAGAACAACAACAATCAGACCCATCACAATTAGGAACATATTCATGCTCTTCTTTTTCTTCTCAATGGTAACAACTCTGCCTTCCAAATCACCCAACATATTCTCCACATTGAGCTTTGCAAAGTGATCGGTCACACCTTCATCCTCTCCAGCCTTCACATCCTCATTCTTGTTGAATTTTACAGCATGAAGATCAAGCCATAAGAAGAAATCATAGTGATGATGTTTAATCTGCACACAACCAGCAACCAAAACAAACTATTTTCAATCCTTTGATACAACAATCAACAATTTACATGGCTCACATTAATTACCTTGAAGAACGGGCACCCAAAGAACAACCAATTCGTATTGTTGGAGGTCTTCGAACGATACAAAATCGCATACACACCACATTTGCATTTTGAAGCAGCGCCATCCCTCGTTAGCAACCTTGGCAGCAAAGAACTCTTAGGTCAAAGCAAATGATTTTTCACCTCTCAAAATACTACCACTTCGCCACAAGCCCGATGACACATCAGCGTTTTCCATATTCACAACAGCTTGGAGAGAGCAATGGAGGCCTTCAATTATGGTTGGGATGGATCCCCAATTACTAGGGTTAGGGATTTAAGGATTTATCAAAACACATTTGTTTTGATAAGAGAGTTAGTTGTTAGTGTCCACCCTGGCACCCATGCCACACACGTCCCGTTATGTGCCATATAGGCCATTTTTGTTATGGCTCATCTCGACAAACTAACAGAGGGACTTATGTGTTATTTTTTTTGAACGGTGAGAAATTTTTGGGTATTTTCCAAACTTGAAAGTTGTTTTTGTCCAACTTTTAAAAGATCGAGGATGAATCTATCATTTTTTCTATTTTTTTAAAAAAAAGCCACTTAATTAGACTTAATAGGAGAAAATAAGTTTAAATCTAATATTACTCTTAATATAATATATACATCCATATTAGTAAAACTTTTATTAAAGATAATTAATGCATGAATATGATTGAGTGGCAGTGTAAAATTCTTATTAAAGTCGTGTAATAAATCTAAAGTAGAAGAGGCTTTTGAAAGAAAAATAAAATAAAATGAAAGAGAAAAACCTCGGAAAAACCCTTGTCGTGCAGCATCTAATCTTGAGCTGACCGAGTCTGAAAGCCCTAATTGCTGCTTCCGATTTCTCCAATGGCTTCTCGTTACAGATCTCTCTCGCGACCCGCATTTTCCGTCATCAAATCCACACTCACCAAACCCACCGTCACGCCAAAGCCCTCACCTTCCCTCCTCAACACTTGTTCTTCTTCCTCCGTCGCACTTCCAAGGCAAAGTCTCTCATTTCCCCCCCC
>JASCZI010031710.1:0-14600 GCA_036250425.1 Stylosanthes scabra
GAATTTTGAGTTAGCATGAGCAGAATTCTGGTAACTCAATAAAGTAAAAATCAGAATCAAGATGAATATTACCACACCAAAACTGATTTAATTTGAGCAGAATCACAAAATAAAAAGAGTAGAATTAAAAATAATCAAGCAACAAAAACTACAATCAAATGAAACTAACAAGAAAGATCAAACCACACCAAAAAGAAAGAGAAATCAGAATCCTAAATCAATCATAACAAGTAATTAAAATCACTCACCTCCATTTGCTCTTCCAATTGCGGTTCCTCATGTATTGAATTTAGATCCAGTGGAATTGAACACCAATCTCTCATCGTAAACTGAAAATGATCAACAATGAAATTCAATTAAGAAGGAGAAGAAGGAGAAGGAGAAGAAGTAGAAGGAGAAGAAGGAGAAGGAGAAGCAGAAGGAGAAGAAGAAGAATTACCAGCGTGAAAGAAGCAGAATTGGAAGAATTACCAGCGTGGAAGAAGAATATGATGAACGAACCAATCCCCTGGTATCCGATGATGAATGACGCACACAATTTCAGGGTTTGGGAAGCGTGTCAGGTGAGTGATTGTGTGTGAGCTGAGGGTTTAGTGAGTAAGGGGCGCGTGTGAGTATCAAATTAAAATCATGTGTATGCGTATGTGTGTGTACATGTATATTATTTGTTTATATACATAAGTTGCTTGCAAGCCTCTTTATTAATTGCAACAAATTTCAATTTAAAATTTCAAAATTCAAAACTCAACAGATTAAATAAATCTACCAACTGATCCACTTCCAAAAAAAAAAAAAGAAAGATGCACTCCGAAATGCATGCTTTTTATTCTAAACAGCTCCACTTCAATTATATAGTCTTATCATTATTATTGTTACTGTTATTACCATTATTTACCCTCTGAATTCAAAACTAAGTAAAATTACAAAACACCATGTTCAATAATCACTCCAACTTATGAATCATTTTCACCCTTTAGTCACCAATCACTACTCTCAAACTCTTATTCTCAAATGGGACAAGAATCAGATTACAAAACCCAACTGGTATTGGAGATTTGCTCAATTTCCACACGTTCTGTTGTATGTGTTAATCATAGACATGTCCCTAACAAAACTAAAAAGCCACCTTTCATTGATTGGTACTGCATCCTCGGAGTAAGTATTAACATTTCTAATCATCACCCTTTTCCTTCTTGATCCTAAAGTTTGCAGCTTTTATCTTGCTTCTTATTCTTTTTATGATTCGAAAAAATTTATATAACAGGTGGCAGGAAATGCAGATGTAAATACAATTCGCAAGCAATACCATAAACTTGGTAGGTTTTATATATTAATTTAAAATTTAATTCACTAATAATCTTTATTATGGTTTATGTAAAATAATCTTGCAACTTTTTTTCTTGGTGCAGCTTTACAACTTCATCCAGATAAGAATAAACACCCCAAGGCTGAAATTGCATTCAAGCTTCTATCTGAGGTTAGTCTTTTTATTCAATCTAGAGTTCAGAGTTAAAAGAGAGAAAATCAGGACTCAGTTATTTTGATTTTTATGTAGGCATATGCATGTCTATCTGATGCAGCAAAAAGGAAAGCGTTTAACTTGGAGAGAAGCAAGAGCTTATGCATTGAATGCAACAAGAACAACAACAATGGATCTTCTTCTTCAAGTTTCAAATCATCAAGGAGTAGTGGTATCAGCAGTAGTAGTTCAAGATCATGTAAGCTTTGGAGAAACATTCAGGACAT
Organism: Stylosanthes scabra; assembly: GCA_036250425.1. NCBI lineage: Eukaryota > Viridiplantae > Streptophyta > Magnoliopsida > Fabales > Fabaceae > Stylosanthes > Stylosanthes scabra. The sequence goes on from JASCZI010031710.1 coordinate 1,747, forward strand.
AAGAGAAAGATTAAGGGAAGAGGCTGAGGTGATAGAGAATTGTTTAAGGGTAAATAATTCAGTGCCAACAAAGAATTATCATGATGATGCTAGAGTTGAGAAAGAAACACCAGTTTTCAATCCATCAAATTACTTGTACCAAGGGTACCCTCATCATAGGAGAAAAAATCATGTTAATCACAAGGATTGTTACTCTGAGAATTTTTGGTACTTGCAGCAAAAAAATAATGCAGGATCAGATAAGTTTGCTTCACCAGTTTTTGAGGTTGAAACACAGAGGAGCATGTTCAGTAGAAAATTTGCTCCCATCCCTTCGCAATGTTAGATTCAGCTTCTTTTTTTCTTATTTCTTTAGTTATATAAAGTGATGTGATTTGACCTGTTCTGTCTTTTTTTATTGTTTTTTTTTAAAAGGACTAATTGAACATCATTATTTGATTTGGAGTGATTTGTTTATGATGATATAGGTGCATGATTAGCAACTGCTAAAACAAAGTTAATTGTATGTTAATTACAAGGAACACTTTATGATGATAGAGTGGTTTACCCGTTCTGTAAAATAGGTTGAATTGGACAATGGACATGCCATTTAGGTTGTAGTGGTCTATGCCTATACCATACTATAAGACTTGCAATCAATTGTATTTCTCACCATTCTTAAAACATCATAAGAAAAAAATTACTTTTACTTTTGTCTCAATTATTTAAAAACTCAAATTTGACGCGAGTTAAATAAATGATTAAAATAATTTTTTTATCTTGAACGTTTGGAAAAATTTTAAAGATGTTAGTTCACAGTACTTCCTTCGTGCTCATTATTATTTGCAGAAAAGCATATAATGTTTCTTCTTCTTCGTTCAAACCTTATATTTTTTAGTTGTTTGAGCGTAATTGTTGTAAATATTGTATCTAAAAACAATTGACTATTAATTTTGCATTTGGAAGAGAAGATTGTTGAGATTTATTTTAATAGAATTGACATAGAATATGATTGATATCATATTAAAATGTTAGTGATATAAATATGACGTTTTAAATGTTAGAGACATTTTGAAATTTACCTCAATATTTTTTTTTTGCTTTACTAGATTTACCTCAACATATATGGGAATTTTTATTTTTGGTATTGAACATATATGGGCTCTTTTTATTTTTATTATTATTTTTTTTGGTATTGATTTTTTTTTGGTTATCTATTGATTTTTATTTTTATTATGACCATAAGACTTCTACGTAGTTGTTAGGGACAAGGCCCAAGCACCAAAGAACCGACTTGGTCCAGTGACAAAAACGTTCTAGCCCAAGGTTTGTGAAAATCCAGCAAGAGATTTCTAAGTCAAGATAAAACAAATATTTGGTCTACACCAAAAAAAAAAAGAGCAGCAAAGATTAGATTAGGGTAAGATGAAATTCAAAAATCTGTCCAATGGATAAAAAGAGAGGGCCAGTACTCTGATGATGAAATACGATAGTTTCTTCATGTGAGGAAAGCATATGTGACCTAAGGCTTCGTGACGTGTGTCTTTGCTAACTACAGATATGCAGAAATGTCGTCTGCTATGACAGCGATGGCAGTGTTGTTGTCTCCCAAAGTTGGTTAGAGTTATTATTAATGAGTTGCGGCTAATGATAATTAATTTTGTGGGCTTTTTTGGTAGTGGGTCTAAATTTTCTGTTATGGAGAACATGTTTGGTTAGAATTTTCAAGGTATGGGTGTTTTGGGATTTACATATGAAAATTATTTGAAGGCATGAAGCATGAAAGTCCAAGATACTCGCTCAGGAAATAGTTAAAACAAGGGCACATCTAAAATGTTTAGAAAAAATATAAAAAAAAAAACTCATGAAAAATTTTGCAGTTGACAAAATTATCTATAAAAAAAATAAATTTTTTATCTATTAAAAATAGGTTTCTTTTGATAAAATACCCAAATATTATTAATAAGTCATGACATTTGGATAGATTTGGATGACGTTTAAGATAGTTTTATCAAACAAAACTCATTTTTCATGGGTAGAAAATTTGTTTATTTTTTTCTTAAATAGTTTTGTCGGTCTCTAAATTTTTTTTTGGATAGATTTGATATTTTTTCCAAAATGTTTTAATCCAAAAATTGGACATCATTATATTAGTGTTTCATAAAATGTGTACCATTAGATTAAGCAAGATAAATAATCTAACGGCTAATTTTCAAATGCTTATTTTCATGTAATTTTACAAATTGATAGAGTATGTGTACACATAATTTAACAGCTTAAGTGATTTTAAAATTGGAAATAATAAAGGCATATTAAAATGACAAAATTGCAAGTTCAACTTTATTTGTATGAAAATTGAGAAAAAAAAAGATGTATATAAAAAAAATGGTTGAATTTTAAAATTTTCTTCTACAATTGATAAATTTTTATGAATATAATTTTATGTAAAAATAAATATATTGTTAGAATTTATTTTTAAGAATATAAAAAATTAAAATAGCATTAAATAAATAAGACTAATAATATTATAAAATTTTAGTATTTAAAAATATTAAGAATAAATAGCAAACAAAGATATTTGAACATGTAAAATTATCATAAACATTACAAGTGAAGAAAATTTAAAATCATATATTGCATATTATTATTATTATTTGTTCAAATTTAAGTTTACTTTGTTGTATACCAAAAGTTCAATAGCATTATCATAATATTAACAAATTATTTGAAGTATATAGTCTTAATACTAAAAAAATATAAACCTTAATTTTAGTTTTCCCCCATTATTTTGTCCTGCCGAATAAATTATTTATTTTATAAAAAAAAACTATTTATTTTTTTCATTGACAAAAATCAGTCCATATAATACACCAGGGGTTCAAAATACAAAATCAAATTCATCTAATACTTCATTATTCAAAAAAAAAAATCCTATAAATCCATAAAAGCCCACCCCTCAAACTGCTACCAATACAGCGGCCCATTGTCTTAACTTAATTAACCCTTTTAGCATATCATTAAATGAAGCTAATGAATCATGATGCGCATACCCACGCACTGAGACTCTGGCATCACGGCGCTTGTACGCAATTGTCAACATCAACATTCACACGCGTCCCAACATAGTTGGTTTCATCACATGATGAAAGGCACCAATTTCATCACCAGAGGACTCCCTAAAGAGAGAGTGTGTGAATAGGTACATGAGTAGTAAACTTAGCAGCCGAGACAATGGTCAAGTGGTGAATAATAATCTTCTAAAGAAACCACATACCAAGAATTGGAGGTTCGAATCCTAGTGATAAAATGTAATGCAAAAAAATGTGTGTGAGTTGTCATGATGTCTAATATAAGAGATTGTCCCATATATGACAAAAAAAAGTTGTTCAATTCAGCGATAAAAAAAAACCCTTCAATTCTACAATAGTTGGAGAATGAAGTTCGTATTTTAGGGATTAAAGCATCCCTTTATGAAAGGAATAATTAGACAACAAAATGATAGACATAAGCATAACAAATGAATCCTAATAATCATTTATTCATAAAATTGTTACCTTAGTAAATAACCATAATGACAAGGTCAAGCACTATTTTAATTTATTTCGTTTTCTTAAAAATTAAAATTGTTTCTAAGGTTTTTAGTTTTTTAAGTTGTCTCTAACGTTTATTTTTAAAAAAAATTGTCATTTTAATTGCAAATTTTTTTAACAAACAAAATTACTCCTCGAATATTATATATATATCACTTTTAGCACCATTAACACCCTCTATACGATAACCCACCAATAATATTTCTAAAAAAAAATTTATTGAATTCAACAATATTAATTTTGTTGAATCAAATTTAAAATTTAGTTTTCTATATTTATTTGAAGATTTGTAATGTTATTGGTGATGATTATCATAGAAAGAAAAATAATGATGGTGAAAATGATATAATTTGAGGAAAATTTTATTGTTAAAAAAAATTTTAATTCAAATGCATAATTTTATAATAAAAAATATATATTAAAAAAATTGAATAAAAAAGTTTCTAGAAAAAAATTTTCAGTCAAAATCATAAGACTAAGATAACCGATAGCTATTGACATTGTAAAGAAAATAAGTAAACAGCAAAAAGAGGTAAATCACCACTTTCTTACTCTAACTACCGAGGGCCATTACTGACGACTCTAGAACATACTAAAAACACTCTCTAACTTGGTTATAATCCTTCCAGACAATAATATTTTTTTATTTACATAAATTTAATCTCTTTCAAAATTATGTTGGATATATTAGTAATTCAATCACGCCCAACACATGCACCAAAGGTCTGAGATTTATTTCCGTTTTTTCACTTTAGCTCACTAGTACGCTTAAGCAAGTGTCAAATGTTCGAATTTCGCTTTGTGCATGTAACAATTCGGTGGTTAGTGACAAACTCTTAAATGGAGCTCAGATTCGTAAATAATTAGTCTTCCACCTATCGAGTTGAAGGATACCTTAGAAAAAAAAATAATTTGCATAATCCACACATGCTTTTCTTTATTTTTTATTGCTTTGGACATTATAATTTTATAAAACAGAAACAAAAACAAGATGCATAAAATGCATGCATTACACATTATTACAGCATCTTGTTCTCTAAATGGTAAATGTATTTTATAATAGCTAGTGGTTATTGTAAGTAGGCTATAAATAGATACATTGTTGTATAGTTTCTTACATCAATTGAATATATTTTAATTCATCAATTTCTCTTTTTTTTTTCTAATATGGTATCAAGAGGTTATTTTTTTTTTCTGGTAAAAGATCAATCTCCTTGCTCTGTTTCATACCTCCTTTATCCACCGCGTTGTTCATCATTTTCTAGTTCTACTCCGGTTGTTTTCTTGCTACATCACCGACATGTTTATCTTCTCCTCCTTCCGACGAGTTTACAGAACCAAAACCGTGCCTTCATCGGAGCTATAACACGCCGCCACGCGCCTCCGGAAGTTGCTGTGTTCATCAGCATTCATACAATTTCCAGAAGTTACAGGAACCGTTCGATCCTCAACTGAAATCGACGCCCAAGATTGTGCCACGTCACAGCCTCATTTATTGATTTTTTCTGCGACCCGTGGACCAACCCGACCCGATCAAGTCACCAGATACCCGACCCAGATTCGACCAACCCGATCCGGTCCGCAAAACGACCCACATTTGACAGATTCGACCCGGCCCGTGGACCCGCGCCCCAGTTGCCGCTAACTCAGCACACACATCACTGTTGACGTGCCACCTCAGCCAATCAACAAGATCCACGTGTCACTTTGGCGCTGACGTGGACAGTGACGTCATTGCTGACATGGCAGACAACATATACCCTTCTTTAAGGTTTTTCAGTGTGTTCTTTCCATTTTTCAGCTCCGTTTCTTCGATTTTGGTCTCCATTTTGCTGTGTTGTCTATTTGTTGGTGATATTCTATAAATTTCTCATGGAAAAACAAGATATTTTTTAGCCAATTACGGTGATTCTCAATGGCTCAAATTACAGTCATTGGGTAGAAGCAATTCGTGGTTTTCTCAAAGGCCGTAAGTTGTGGCGTTATGTTACTGGCGATATTACTTGTCCTGTTAAATCTGTTGTTCCTGTGACAGATTCATCAAAAGATCCAACTGCAAAATCTCAAGAGGATAACAAAGATTTTGCTAATAAATTAGAAGATTGGGACAGTAAAAATCACCAAATTATCACTTGGTTCCGGAATACTTCTATTTCTGGCATTCATCTTCAATTTGATCGTTTTGAAACCGCTAAAGAAGTATGGGACCATCTCGCCAAAAGGTATACCATTTCTGACCTCTCGCATCAATATCAACTTCTTAAACAGCTTCATAGTCTTAAATAAGAACGAGGTCAAACTGTTTATTATTTCCTTTCTCAAATGGAAATAATTTGGGATCAATTGACTTCTTGTGAGCCTGTTCTTAAAGATGCAACTGACGCTAGATCATATGAGGATTATCGTAATCGCACTTGACTCATTCAATTTCTCATGGCTCTCACCGATGATTATGAACCTATAAGGGCTTCTCTTCTTCACCAAAATCCTTTGCCCAGTCTTGAAGACGCTCTTCCTTATCTTAAGTCAGAAGAAACACGCCTTGGTTTGACTCGCCTCAAATCTGATGCTGTACTTGCAGTACCTGACAAAAGGAATAAAATATGTCACAATTGTAATCGTTCCGGTCATCTTCTACCAGACTGTCCTACAGTTGAATGTCGCAAATGTAGACGAAAAGGACATATCGCCTCCAACTGCTCTGCCATCTTCTGTAACTACTGCAAACAGTCTAGTCATCTGATTAGTGCTTGTCCTATTCGACCACCTCGTCCAGATCAGTACAAGCATTCTTCTCGCTCCAACATCTCCAAGACAATTCCTGTTACTGCTGCTGCTGCTGATATTTCTACCCCGACAACTTCTGTTGGTTCATCACTTGTGTCTCCATATGATATTGAGTCATTTCTGAAACAACTTCTCTCTGTTTCTGGTAATAACTCAGCTGTTTTGTCTACTCCTCCAGGTAACACAAAATGTTATTTTGATTCTGGTTGGTTTAATCACATGTCACCAATGCGTCAATCCTTTTCTTCTATATCTCATACCACTACCGCACCTCCTGTCCATACAGCTGATGGGTCCCTTATGAATGTACATCATAAAGGATCTATTTCTACTTCTAGTCTTCACCTTCTTGATACTTTCTTTATTCCTAAACTCAACTTTAATCTTATCTCTGTGGGTCAACTCGTTGAACTTGGTTTTGATGTTAATTTCTCTACTTCTGGTTGTCGTGTGCAGGATTTTCGGACGGGGCGGATAATCGGGACTGGATGTAAGGTTGGAAGACTATTTGAACTCAAGAATCTTCATGTTCCACCTATCAACAACCTTTGTGTCGTTTCTTCCCCATCTACACTCCAATTATGGCATCGTCGTCTTGCTCACAGTTCCTTAGGAAAATTGCGTCCTCTCGTGTCTAAGGGAGTTTTAGGTTTGCTTAATAATGAGTCTTTTGATTGTGTTTCTTGTCAAATTGCGAAACAACCAGTTTTGTCGTTTTCTGCAAGTTCTTCTATTGCTTGTTCTTCCTTTGATCTTATACATTCTGATGTTTGGGGTCCTGCTCCTACTACTTCCATGGGAGGAGCTCGATATTTTGTATTGTTCATTGATGATTTTTCACGTTATACATGGGTTTATTTGATGCATAATAGACATGAATTGCCTCAGATTTATATCAACTTTGCCGTCATGATCAAGACACAATTTTCCAAGGTCATCAAAGTTTTTCGACGTGATAATGCCATGCAATATCGTGATTCCAAACTCTTGAACTTCCTTAATGAATAGGGAACCATTTCTGAATACTCGTGTCCTGGTACATCACAACAAAATGGACGAGCCGAACGCAAACATCGTCACATTCTTGACTCTGTTCGTGCCATGCTTATTTCTTCTTCATGCCCTGAACTTACTTGGGGTGAAGCTGTACTCACTGTTGTTCATGCTATCAATCGTCTTCCTTCTTCTGTTCTTGGTAATGTAACTCCTTTTGAGTGTCTTTATAATACCTCTCCTGATTATAGTTCTCTTAGAGTATTTGGTTGTGTTTGTTTTGTTCTTCTTCAGCCCCATAAACATAGCAAACTTGAACCTCGTGCACGTTTGTGTTGTTTTCTTGGTTATGGGACTGAACATAAAGGTTATCGTTGTTGGGATCCTGTTTCTCAAAGAATCCGTATTTCTCGTCATGTTATATTTTGGGAACATCACATGTTTTCTAAATTCTCCTCTTTTAAGTCTATCCCGTCTACTCAGTCACCGTTCTTTACCAACCCTAGTGTTGACCTATTTCCTAGTGACGATAACACAGACATTACCCCATGTTCACCCCCTGAGTCTTCTCCTGCTCCATCACCTTCTCCAGTTCTTGAGGATCCACCCCCGGCCGCTGATCCTGCTCCTCTTGTCAGTTTCTCTTCATCTACTCGTCCTTCAAGGGTAAGAAATCCACCTCCTCATCTTCTTGATTATCATTGTTTTGCAACTGTTTTTCATCATCATGAACCTAGGTCCTACAGAGAAGCTTCTACAAATTCAAATTGGCAAAAAGCTATGCAGGAGGAATTACAGGCTTTAGAAAAAGCCAATACTTGGGAATTGGTTGATCCTCCTTCTAATCAAGAAGTTGTTGGAAGCCGATGGGTATACAAAATCAAGACTCGCTCAAGATGGTTCCATTGACAGGTATAAAGCTAGATTAGTTGCTCAGGCTTGCACACAAGAGTATGGCATTGCTTACGAAGAAACATTTGCTCCTGTTGCTCGGCTTACATCTGTACGAGCCCTCCTTGCCATTGCCGCAGTCCGCAAATGGTCCCTCAGTCAAATGGATGTCAAAAATGCTTTTCTTAATGGGGATCTCAAAAAGCAGGTCTATATGAAACCTCCACCAGGATATTCATGTTCTCCTGACAAAGTTTGTCTTCTTCGTAAAGCTCTTTATGGTCTTAAGCAAGCTCCACGGGAATGGCTTGAAAAATTTAGCACTACTATTTGCAATCTTAGTTACACTTGCAGTCCTCATGAGAATGCTCTCTTTGTTCGTAAAAGTGTCAAAGGTGTTGTACTTCTACTGTTATATGTTGATGACATGATTATCACTGGAGATGATGTTGAAGGCATCGCTGCTCTCAAATCTAGTCTTAACCACTACTTTGAGATGAAAGATCTCGATTCTCTTAGTTACTTTCTTGGTCTTGAAGTTATCTCCTCCAATGATGGTATCTATCTTTCACAGGCTAAGTATGCGTTTGAACTACTTGATGGGGCAGGACTAATTGATAGTCGCACAGAATCAACTCCGCTTGAGCCTAATGTTCGTCTTACTCCTATGGATGGAAGTGTTTTGGATAAACCGACTCTTTATAGACAGTTGGTTGGTGGTCTCGTTTATCTTACCGTTACTCGCCCAGATATCGCCTATCCTGTTCATGTTGTCAGCCAGTTTTTATCAGCACCTCGATCCACTCATTATGCTGCTGTCCTCCGAATTCTACGATACATCAAGGGCACTCTTTTTCAAGGGCTTCATTTTTCGTCCAGTTCATCATTGACTCTTCAAGCCTATTATGATGCTGATTGGGCTGGTGATCCCACTGATCGTTGTTCTACTACTGGCTATTATTTGTTTCTAGGTGACTCTCTTATTTCCTGGCGTGCCAATAAACAGACTTTTACTGCTCGCTCAAGCACAGAAGCCGAGTATCGTGCTCTTGCTGACACTACTGCCGAAGTTGTTGCTATCCGCTGGTTACTTGAAGATTTAGGGGTTCCACAGACTTCTCCCACCAATCTCTATTGTGATAACAAAAGTGCTATTTAGATTGCTCATAACGATGTTTTTCATGAACGCACCAAACACATTGAAAATGATTGCCATTTTGTCCGACAACGTCTACTCATTGGTGCTATTCGTCTAATATCTGTTGCTACTTTGGACCAGACGGCTGATATTTTTACAAAAGCTCATCATCCTACTTGCTTTCGGCAACTGATTTTCAAACTCAAGATAGTCTCCTTAACTTCACCTTGAGTTTGAGGGGGATATTAGATAATAATAAATAATATTAGTGCTCTCTTTTGTTAGTGCTATTATTAGCTGTAAACATAATGATGTTGTTGTAGTGATGTTCATAGCTGTTGTAGGCCAGTTAGTGAGTTGTTAGATTAGCTGTGTATGTATTTTATAATAGCTAGTGGTTATTGTAAGTAGGCTATAAATAGATACATTGTTGTATAGTTTCTTACATCAAGTGAATATATTTCAATTCATCAGTTTCTCTCCTTCGTTTCTAATAGTAAATATGTTGGTTTGGCTATAGAACCTAGAAGCAAAATATGCTGGGTATTAAGAACTATGATGTGTGAAGACGGGCTAATTTATTCATCAAATTTATTAAGGATTTAGTATTTATTAGTAGTGTGGATAGTGGGCTTGATGAGAAAATGATATGCAAAGAATCGCATTAATGAGTTGATCGGTTAATCCGCAATTAATACTTTTATTAATTATTAGCCTCATTATTACTTTTCTTTCTTCGTTGCGTTGATTATTGTATTAATTACATTATGATAATGCCATTCTCATTTTTTTTATAATATCACTCATAACATAATTTTTCGTGTGTTGTATTTTTTTTTGTGTGTGTTGTATGTTTATATGAATTTGTAGGATAAAAAAAAAGTTACATTATTAAAAATGAAATGAAATTATCATATTCCTAACTATATACGATAAAAAATAATGATTTATTTCAACACATTTATGTACTAATAATTAGAACAATTTAATATCAATTTGGATCCTATATAATGACACGTACATCAATATTTGTGGGACCATATTTTATTTAATATTATATTTGAGATAACATCTCCAATGTTTAGTTTTAATTTAATATCAATTTGAACACCACACAATATTATTTATTATGTTAAATTAACTTGCATTAAATGAGTTGTATAAGTGATACTGGTAACACTTTCAAGATTTCCTTCCAATGCATACCAAAGTATCAATTCAATTCATTTATGTTTTCAAGATGAATTCATACCCAAAAATATATCATTGAAAATGCTCTTAAGTACAGTTTAATGTTATCATCAAGATAAATGATATTTAATAGTTATATTGCATTTTGTATATCTTTTCTCTCACTTATTAATTCCCTAAAAAAATTAATTAATGGATATATTTTAATTTCATTTAATTATGTCTCTAATTTTTTCGAATTAGGTCAAAATTATCTTGCACATTAATTTCATGTAATATGTTAGAGCATCTCCAATGGTGAGTTCTAATTTAATATTAATTTGAGTCTTATATAATGACATCTCATCATTTGTGGGACCATATCTAATTTGATATCACATTTTAGATAACAACTCCAATGCTTTGTTTTAGTTCAATATCAATTTAGACCCCACACAATACTATTTATTAAGTTAAATTAACATGCATTAAATGAGTTGTACAAGTGATACGGAATCAACTTAGTGATACCCGTAACACTTTCAAATTTGCTTCCAATACATATCAAAGTATCAATTCAATTCATTTGTGTTTTCAAGATGAATTGATACTCAAAAAGTGCACCATTGGAGATGCTCTTATTAGAGATAAAATTATTAAAAATGTTTAAGACTAGTTTGACATAAATAAAAAAAATTAAATTTGATGCATCGCCAATGTAAAGATATTTTATAAGTGCATTTAATTATGTAAAACATTAGCAAAAATCTATGAAGCACGGATATTTCGCTAAATTAACGTGTCCACGTATCGGACACTTTTTGGACACGACACTCATCGATACTTGTCCGACACGTGTGTATGCCGTGTCCATTCGTGTCTTTAAAAAAAAACAAAAAATTCTTTTTCAGACACGCTTGATATTCTAAAATATTATCACGTGCGCGTGTGTTCAACTTTATTTTTAATTTATATCCTTATACAATGAGTTTCAAAATAGTATATATTAATATTTTTAAACTAAAAGTTATCTTAAATACTTTATATAATTAAAAAAACATTAAAAATATGGGTAAATAATGATTTATATCCTTAACGTTTGTGAAAAGTTTTAAAAGTACACCTAACATTTAATTTGATTTAATTTTACTCTCAACGTTTTCGATTGGTTTCAATTTTATCCCTATTCAATGACAAATTGAAAATATTGAGAGTAAAATTATCATCGATTAGGGGTAAAATTGAAGCCAATCGAAAACGTTAGAGATAAAATTGAATCAAATTAAACGCTAAAAATATTTTTAAAATTTTTTTTACAAACATTAGGAATATCAACAATTAAAATAAAATATTAAAATATTATTAATTTTTAAAAAAACGAACATTATATTTTATATATATGCCATATCCATGTGTAAACAATTAAAATTAGCATGTCAGCGTATTTCGTATTCGCGTCAGTGTACATACTTCATAGACAAAAACATTTTTTTTTAATAATTCCGTGATCGCTCATTAAAATAATAAATGTGATTGCATACAACAGTTTACACCATGCATGATGCATACATAAAAAATTTAAATATAAAAAATGATGTTTAAGTCTTGGCAAGTCGTACGTTAACCGTTCATGCATTGATAAGTTATTGGCAACTCGCCAAGAGCACAATTCATAGCCTCTGCCAGCACTCTCGCTTTTCTTTCCGCAACATTAACTGGAATTACTACGGATTTACCATAGATTATTTCCAAGTTATCATTCCAAACTAGCCCAACACCCTCCTAAAATTCTGAATTACTGATTTTTCGGGGGACAAAACCAAAAGAGTGTCGTCAGCAAACTATATTGTGACAATACCGACCACTTTGTCCTTTCCCGCTCACCTCAAGCCCGGCCCTTTCATAAAGTTTTTGTTCTCTAGCTAAGTTCAGTAGTTTATTCAGGAGTTTCAGCAATGAGCGAGGATAAAACGAAAGGGCCGGGTGAGATTGGATTATCTTGATGCATGCCTCTATATTAGGAAGGGCTTTGTTAGATTACCATTGACTAAAATTGACATCGCCGCTAATTTGAATATTCATGTATCTATCTTCTTCAAATACCCTAGTATTCATAATATGGTCAACAAAATTTCACCCCATTGTATCATACGCTTCCTTGAAATCCAACTAACTTCAAAATTATATCGCTGTCCTGAAATCTAGCTTTAAAATCTTACCTCACTCAGTCATGCATTGATTATTCAATTGCGATATATATATATATATATATATATATATATATATATATATATATATATATATAT
>JASCZI010031718.1:2089-14150 GCA_036250425.1 Stylosanthes scabra
ACACTTGTGTCAAGAATACATCCTGCGCATCCATGTTGTAAAGTTCCGTTATTGTCTCTTATAATGCATCCGAACCCAGTATCAGTAATGTCTTGCATTTTGCTAGCATCACAGTTGATCTTGACTACACCAATAGCAGGAGGAGTCCACTGAAGGGAAACCACAGGTGATGATAGGAAATACTCCATAGAAAAAAATTTATGGAGCTCTGATTCTGAGAACCTAATTAAAGCTTGCACTTTGTTCGGAAGCCATTGATCATCTTGATTATAAATCACATTGTTGCGATACCTTCAAATCCACTAAAGAGTAGAAGAAAAGAGAAAAGGATTTTGTTTCATACATTGGGAAATCCAATCCTGAACACCAAGAGCAGAGTGTCCAAATCCTAATCTGCTCCATATATCACTTATTACCCATTTGCATATAATTTTTGACAATTTTGCATGGATTTAGTTTTTGCAATACATACGGATTATATTGATTTGTTTTGAGAAAAAAATATATTGAAATTCAAAAGAGGAGGATCTAATAATTTTTTCTCCAATTATTTTATATGGATAATTTTCCCTAAGAAATATATAACATAAAAATATATTCATATCATTGTAAAGCTAAACCATTTTATTTTAAGCATATAAATTTTTTCAGATATTGTCAATAATTTTTATATGATAGTATTGTCTAAATTCCATATATGTCATAGGGATTTAAGGGGTTTACATGGGGCAAAGACCTCTCCTCCCACCCGATTATTGTTTACACTAAGGGTCCTTTCAAAAAACAAATGATGATACCTGGTGCTCAAAGTCACAGTTTATTCAAATAGAATCATGATTTGTCACTAAAGAAAAAATAGAATTATGATTATTGCAGAAGTTGATTGTACAAAGCTGAGTAATAAATTTTTTTCTTTATCCACACCACTTAAATGTAAGCTTTCAATAGAGTTGTTGATGATTCAAAATCTTCATTGATTTCTTATCTCAGTAATGTATTTTTATACTACAAACTAGCCATAATCATATTTATAACCTTAACAAAGATAGACCAAAAGACGTATAAGAATATTTCTAACTCAATCTTGTCTAAGTTCTAATAGTCTAATACTATCAGCTCATTATCTTGAAAAATAAAATTGTAGTTCCTTGAACAAACACTTAAACATGCATGACACTATATTAACATGACAAAATTTAAGTTCTTCGCACTTTTCAGAAATGCTCGGCAAAAGTTAAGAATTTTTTTCATGAGCTGTGAACTCGAATACCAACTTAATTTCAATTAGGACCTCTCCTTTCTTGCTAATTTAATTTCAAAGTTTACCAATGCATCAATAAAATTTCAACATTCTACACTAATTCATGGAAATGTATCAAAACCAACCTTTGGACTTGGTAGTAGAAACTGAATCAATGTCAATAGTCATTCCAAAACCTGAGTCAAAACCACATTTATTGTCACTGTTCTTTTCAATCTTCAGAGTACATACCACTTCTATAACAATGATATCAACAACCACTTCTTTATATGTGATATCAAGATTATCACATAAAGATAATGATCATAGCAAACTTAAGTAAAAAAAAAAAGAAATCACATAACAGTTATTATGAGCCAAAATCCTGATTTGTTTTGTTTTCATGATTCAAGCAAAGTTACCCTAAAAGAAAATCCCAAATAGGCACAAATCTGGCCATTGGTGCATACGCATAGACCCTTCAGGTGTGTACGCATATGGTCCGGTTCCAGCTAGGACGTGACGCCCAAGGCATGGTAATGCGTACGCATAGGCTTTGGATTTGGCCTTCAAGCTTTTCTTTGTGATCTTCTCGTTCCTCGTGCTCTTTTTAGCCACTTCTGCTCCGAACTTTGCCTGTTAAAGCCTGAAACACTTGAATGCACACATCAAGGCATCGTGCGGAACGGGAAACAGTTTAAAACATAGTAAAATTTGGCTAAAATAGCAAATAATTACATTTACAGCCCTAAGGAATGATTAAATGCAAACATGCTTGTTTCTCATGTATTTAAGTGGTGAAAAGTTGACAATTAGTCAATTTATGGTATGAAATAACACATCGAAATGGGGTTTATCAGTGGTGAATTGTGGTAGAATCCCTCCTATTTATAGACCTCTACTTGGCTTGAAATTCCCTTTTTGACCTTCAAAATTGAGTGCAGCCCACGTACCCAGGCGGCCGCGCGGTATACCTGTGCCGCTGCGCGGTCGAGAAAGCGTGACTTGCACGTCACTTCAGTATGTGCGGTCGCACGGTACCCTGTGCGGTCGCATGTATATGAAATATCTATACCGTTTTGAAGGTCTAGATGCTAGCTTTCCAATGGCACTGGAACCATATCATTTGGACCTCTGTAGCTCAAGTTATGATCCGATTAGTGTGAAGAGGTCAGGATTGACAGAATTAGGAGAATTATGAGCACCGAACTTTGGAGGCGAATTTCTCATAGAATCGCTTAGAAGTGGAAGAAGTCTTCAACATGAAAGTTGTAGATATTAAATTCATCTTTCGAAAGAGTCTGAGTTTGCTCCAATCCAATGACTACAGTTCCTTTTCTACGCTTCTCATTCTTGCTTCTTTGTGAAATCTCAACTTTTGCATGCTTTCTCTCCATTCCTTTCAAACCATCCTTGCTTACTAAACCTTTAATCACTCTAACAAACACATCAAGGTATCGAATGGAATAAAAGTGGAATTAGATTTTAATTTTAGAGTTTAAAACATGCATTTTCTCATTCAAGGCACAATGAAGGATGAATTCACAAACATGGTTATTCACAAGCAATTGTGTGGTTTTTGGTTGATAAACCCATCAATTATAACACATTTTCTATCATCAAATATGGGTCCATTAGGGGGCGTGCGGCCAAGTGCCGTGAAAAGTATGTGCAAGGTTGAACCAAGCTCGTTCAGGTCCACCTGGAACTGAACATGACTACTATCAAAATGAGGCCTGTATGCCATGTCATCAAGTAATATTTGTTGTAGTGTCTCCTAGAACCCTGGGCTGTTAAGTCCTGCTAGTACTTCCTGCGAAGATGAGCTGAACATGGGAGTGCTGACGCCGGCCTGAGTCTCAGGTGTAGCGGGTACCTCGCTCTCCCTTGAGTCTGAGCTGACAGGGCCCTGTCTCCATCGCCTCCTCGCCCCCTACCGCCTCGGCGACAGCCACCACCCTCCGGCAAACGGCGCATGCGGCGTGGTGCATCATCCTCTGCCATCATCTCCTCGACCCACTGCCAATCCCACGCCGTGGTCCTGGTACCCACCATCCTTCGCCTCATTGCACATTTGTTGTCTGGCACATCTGCCTTATGTGCTCATCACGCCATATATCTGGATGGGCTATCGCCGCTACCTCAGGTATCTTGTACAGTTGCCACACAAACTGAAAAAGAATCACAAAAGTGTCACTAACAAAAATGTCACAAACAAACCCAATACAATTATAAGTGCACTTAAAATGTAACCATACGAACCTCGTGATGGGTCAACTTATCAAGCATCCGTCACAAACAAACTCAACTAATTTTTATCAATTCTAAATAATTATAAGAATTTTAAACAATTCAAAATAGTTATAAGAAAATTATAAGCAACCCAAAAATTAATAAAAGTATTTAGAAGCATATTAACCCTAAGCCTTAAAATAAATCCTAAAACACATAATGCTAACATCCAAACTAGTTCATCCTACCAACAATATGTCACTATCATGCTAGTATAAAATTTCAAATTCGAATAATATATGAGATTTAAATCCTACGTCTTGGTTAATATTTTTGGAAACGTGGGCAATGTTATTGAGTCAGTACATGAAGTCTCTGTCGATGGCCGCCATCTCTTCAAGCGTCAGTTGTGCCAGGAGTATTTTCTCCTCCTTGTCTCTAGACTTTCTCTGAAACTTAACCAAATGTTTCCGTTGATAACCAAGGGAGGCTGCCATGAAACTTATCACACAATTTATACAGAATTTGTGAAAGTCTGTGGGGGATTACATAGAACACATTTGCTCAGAATCGGCGGGAGGTTGACACAGATTTTGTTTGACACATTTGGAAAGAATCTGCGGCAGGGTTTAGCGGATTCCACAAAAATGTTAAAAATGGTGCAATTTGATTATTAAACACCAAATGGTGCAATCTAATAATATTGTAAATGGCTTAGTTTGTTTAGGTAACTTGCGCAAAATTTTATGTGTACAATTTTTTGTTTTATTCATTAATCCTTGAAAGTTTTCTGTCAGCTTTCCTATATAATGTTTTCTTTTGGGGGGAGGGCGCATCTTATATTTTAGTTCTTATTGAATATTAAGATGTTTTTTTTGTCAAAATAATTAACCTCTTTTTTGGACTGACAATTATTAAATTTTGAGATTGAGAAGCCCAATTGAATTGACTTCGTAACTGTATAATTGTAGTGCTGAATGGGCTTTTTTACCTCAAAAAGGTAAATGTAAACTTTTGGTTCAGTTTATATAGCTCAGTGACTCAAAAGTCCAAAACCAACCGTTTTTTCTTGGTATTTAGGTATATAATTATTAACCGACCCGTATTGTTTGTAACGTAGTTTGAGTCACGACCAATTTAAGCTCGGCATAAAAAATAAACATTAAAAATTACAAACCAACTTAGGGTTAGGCCCCAATGCTTACCAAAAAAAAAATACAAACCAAATTAATCAAGTGTTAATTTTTGAATCCCTGATCTTGGCTCAGAAGATATTGTGAAAAATCTATAATAATAATAATAATAATAATAATAATAATAATAATAAGAAGGTTAAATTAATATGCAGGTCCCTATATTTTCATCAAATTTTCAATTAGGTCTCTATACTTTTTTCTTTTAATTAGGTCTCTATAGCATATAAATTTTTTTAATTAGATCCCCATGATAATAATTGTTAAAAAGAAAGTTAGTGGAAATTGAATTGACCAAAATAACCTTATATACTTTAGTGACACAATATAGTAGTCCTTGCAATTTCACAAAAGAGAAGTTCCTCTCTTATACTATCAGTGCAAGAAGCTATGGTGTTTCTTCAACCAAGAAGACATTGATAGAAATCAATGTTATGGAGAAAGACAACAACAAATTTGGTTTAGATACTCAATTATCAGTTTCAAGTAGTTGCAACTAAGCAGTTTTTGACAAGAAAATCAGCCAAAGTCCCTTTTAGTCATGGGTGTAGTTATGACTTAATATGGCAAAAATCTCAAATAAATTGCAATGATTTCAAGTGATGAATTAGATAGATGATTTTGCATTTCTAAGCTTTAAACTTTTGGAACATGCTAAGAACTTCTTCATCTAAATATAACAATTAAAAATAAAAATAAAAAGGTAAAGTAGTAATACAACAGATTCGCAATTCCTAATTTTACTTCATGACCTTACTAAACGTATTGAACAATTCAATGTTCAATTGAACCTCAAACCAAAGAAAGAAAAAAAATAAAGGGATGTACTAATTATGGTGAAATCTGTGGGCGATTGGAATAGTAGTGACTGATAGCATCTCTGGTATTCATCCCTTTCTTTCTCTTCTCTTCTCTATTTTCATTTTGAAAGGAAAACAAAAAACCAAACCAAGAAGAAGAAGAACAATAAAGCATAATGATTTCAAAGGTAAAGAAAAAATTACAATTAAATCACTAAAGGAACTTTTTGGAAGCCGTCGTATCTGGCGGAAGAAATTGCCGTTGAGAACTGCGATTTCCACCTCAACTGCCATCATTGACTCCATCCACCGCCGCATTTCCAGGCTCCTCGCCAAACTCTCTCCAATCCACAAGATCAACGACGACGACAACAACATCAACATCATCAACCCCTACAAGTTCCTCTAGAGTGATATTTTCTCTATTTCTTGTATATAAACATATGTTCCCCTTCCCCTTCCTCCAATATACATATACTACAAATCCTGTGTGAGTTTGAGACTCTGAGTGATGAGTTGGAGTCAAATAGGGACATTTTTGGTATTTTGAAAATATTTGGATAACTCAAAATGGTATATTCGTTTATAAAAAGGAATATTTCGTCAAAAATGACATTTTTGTCACGGCAGAGACTTAATTAAAAAATCATTAAAAAATCAAATATAGTGTATAGGGACCTAATTGAAAGAAAAAAAAGTATAAGGTCCTAATTGAAAATTTGATGAATCTATAAGGACATGCAGATTAATTTAACCTAATAATAATAATAATATGAGATAAAAAAAATATAGTTAAAGTGTGTGTAATTGTGCATGTAAAAAAAATGTTCTAAAGATTGTTTTTTGTAAAGGAAAATGTACTCTAGACCTAGCAAACCCAATGACAGCGTGGTATTTTGTTCATAAAAATCAATTTTGTGGTGTAATATGTATTTTATAAGTTTTGGATGAACTTTTATTCTTCCTCTCTTTTATGTTTACTTTTGTTCATTTATTCTAAAAAGCTACTACTAGATTGATCCTAGCCACAATTTTTTTTGATAAGAGTTTTGACTAGCTAAAGATTCTAACAATGATTTAGGTACACAGACAATCCCCGCCTTAATAAAGAGTGAATATTAATAGCCTCCATGCACGACACATGTCAGCCAATTACTATGTTTCGATACCACAGTCCATGAGCAACACGTGTCATTGAATCAAGCGACCCAACACCTATACCAGCTTAATCGGGGTGTATGCTACGAGTCTGGGTAAGAGAGCGGTGTTTTTTATGTTTTGCAGTGAGCTGGTGTTTCTAATTTTGAATCAAATTGATCGCTTTTTTTGTTTACTCAAATAAAAAACCCTCAAAACAGAGAGAAAAAATGGCGGAAAAGGAGAGAGAGAGAGAGAGATGGGGACGAGAGCCACCGATTGAAAAGAAGGAAAAGAGAGCGACGACAGTAGGAGAAGACGCGAAAATCTCTTTTCTTCTCATCTCTGCACCCAAACGAAAAATCCATCTTTCTTCGCTGCTAAAGCTCGCTGAATTTGCCACTTGCTGTTGTCGATACTGTGTTCATCAAGGAAGAGAGAAAGAGTGGTGGAGATATTGGAAGAAGACGACGACGGAGGCTTAAGCCACCATTGCTGTTGTTGACGTTGAGCTTCTGCAATATCGTTGTTGTTTTTGCTCCACTCCGCTACCCTGTTTTCTGCGTCTCCCTCTTGCAAAGGTAATTATTTTTTTTGTAAAAGGCATCAATTTGTTTTAAGAAAAAGAAGAAGATGGTGAGTTAGAGAAGAAGTAGAACCTTAATGTCATTGAATTATTACATGCCATTGATTATTATTTTTCTCTATTTCCTACATTAATTAAATTATTAGGGTTAAGTTTGAATCTTTGTTGTTGTTTTAGTAAATAAGCAAAATAAGAAGAGAGCAGATGAGAGAGAGAAGGTGTTGAGCAACTACTGCCCTATGATCTTCAATCCGATAGAGCTTTAGAGGGTTTAGAGGCATGATGCTTTCGATGAGCCTCATATGCGACACTTCAACAATTAAATCTACAAGGACACCAAAATAATCTCCATGAAGGAACTTATTAATAAATACTCTTCAATTTAAGCATTTTTTGTTTGTTAGGGTTATTTGATTTTGTAATTTTGAAAGATGTCTTACACAATAATGCTAAAGTTTGTATCTTTTTGGGATGAGATTAATTAATTTCTATGTAATCAAACTCACAACAATCAAAAGAATAATACTTTACCATATTTTGTGTAACTACAAAGCTACAAATCAATTTATGAGGAGTGATCGATGAACATCTTTGTAGTCTCATTTTGTTAGGATAGAGAATTTTTATAGATAATGATATAATTCTTTGATGGGGACTTCAAGCTAGGAAAAAATGAGAAACACAAACAATGGTAATGTAATGCCAATTCTGAGGAAGCCTTCACCATTTTTGGGGAGCCCAATTCACTATTTCATTAGTTTAGTTTAGGGTTCCATTAGTTTTCTTTGTCCATTTTCACTAGCCAAACAATTTACTATTTTTATTATCTGTTTTGCATGCTGTTACTCTGCCGACTTTAATTTCAAATTATTCAATATTACTGTCGTTATTCTGCTCGTTTGTTTTTACTATTTTGTCATTATGTCTTACTGTTATGTTGCCCGTTTGAATTCCGCAATTATGATTTCCGTACGTAGCGAATAGTGACCATAGTGACTCGGCTATGGGGTGAAATGTGCGAATGATCTTAGCTGCCGATCCCTAAGGGCAACGGATGGGAGGAACAGAGTTAATTTCGATGTCGTTAATGCTACGCCCTTGCCAGCAGTGTGGGGACCTTAAATGAGACAGACTCAATTTGGTTTAAAGTGCAATACTAGTGAGTTCTTCTTGGTGATGGGAGATTTACTCGAGTTCTGTTGAGACCTAGGTCCCCTGCTATTGTGTATGCCTAGGACATTCGGATAGGGGTTAACTCCGCCAACCTATGGGGGTTAGTTTGCTTTAGGTGACAGTCCATCCAATTTGGGATCGACAGTGCTCATAGAGACGTACAGTATTTCAACATAGTCGGGTACTCTTTAATCCAGTGCTATTTTAATCTGTTTTCTTGCGCTCAGTTCTCAACAACAAACTGCAACCAACCCCGATATTTTCTCAACCAAAGACAAACTTCTGTTACTACTTTCTAGGGAGAACGACCCGAGTCCAGTACTCGGTATTTTCAAACTTGGTTGCATCTCTATGACACCTTTTTAACCAAATTTGGCATGGTTCCCTTGACATCGCTTCGGAGCTATCTGCAACGAAACTCCGCTTTTCTGGACATGTCTCGGGGCCGCCACCAACCACCACCCCTTTGAGACCCATTTTTGGGGCTCATTAGTCTTGAATAATTTTTGGAGAGTTTTTGGGGAATTCACGTTCTTCCATTTTCTCTCTTAGTTAAATTTTTCTTAGGATCTTCTTAGTTCTTCATTGTTCTTCATTTCCCCTTTCATTTCCAGCCACACTAGTCATATGATTTACTTAATTTCAGTGTTTTGATGTTGGATTATTGATACTCTTGTTAGTTTAATGCAATTTACTACTTATTTCTTCATCTCATCCTCCATTCTAGCTTTTATGTTCTTATGTTCTTGTTTATATATTGCTGGAAATTAATGCTTGCTATGATCTATTGTCATTTCCTTTGAAGTTTATTGATGATTGTTAGTTCTCTTGTTGATTTATTACATTTGCTATCTTAGATTGTTCATTTCTTTTATTATTCATCTTGTTTCCTAATTATGCCCACCAAGTGTTTGATGTTTTGTCTCTTATAGCTATCGAGTAGTGTTCTTGTGTCTTGGTCATGGGTTGAAATGTGGATGATCTTAGCCATTAATACCTAAGGACAAGAATGGGTTAAGGCCCGGGTTAAAACTATTCCGTTAACTCTAGGCTTTTGCTAGTGATGATTAAGTCCTTAGTGAGGTGAACTTGATGGATTATTCAAGTTTCAATGACCTAGGACTTTCGCACTAGTGAGTTGCCTAAGACATTCGGGATGGGGTTAATTCCATCCGCTCGACCATTTGACAGACTGGGCTTAGTGTCTTACGTGACAACCATTCATAATTGGGATTAGTGGTGATCATAGGGACACATTATATTTCAACCCAAGACCAAACACCTTTATTATCATCAATTCTTCTTTTCTTTCACTTATTCTTGCTCTTAACTCTCAACCATCGCAACCCCCAACATTTTCACAACCATGCACGAGTCACAATATTTCAGTTCCTAGGGAGAACGACCCGAGTTCCATACTCGATATTTTAAACTGGTTGCAAACTCTGTGACACTTTCTTGCTGAAGAACGATTTTGATATCATTTTCATAACTGGTTCGGGTTTCGCTACAATGAACCTCTTGTTTTAAACGACAAGAAATTTCAAACCGACCTTGATTGTGACACCAGAATCGGCCTCTCTTCACCCCCTCAGCAGATATGCCTAAGCCTGCACCTGCATCGGCCCCAGAGCCCTTGCCCACACACGAGGAGGCAAATGATCAGGTTGCACCAGTGGGTAGGGGCCGTCGGGTTCCTCGCTGCAAAGGTTGTGGCACAGAAGGGCACATTTAGATCATTATTGTTATATGATAGTTGTTATCTAGTTTTTTATTTTAGTCTGCTTATGGACATCTGGACATATTTATCTTTATGTTATTGCTATTATGGACATATGTTTTTATATCATTATTATTCTATGGTTATATCTCTTCGTATAAGATGTTACGTAAGCAAGTTTAAGATAGTTACAATAAATAAAAACATATAAACATATAACATAACCTAAACCCTAAAACTTAACTAAATAGTAAATACCCATTTGTTTAGAATTCGTGGCAGGCTATTAGGTTTTCTGAAATCTGTTGCACCCTGCCGCGGATTCTTTTCATTTCAACATTTTTCAAAATCCGTGGCAGGGTGTAGTGGATTCTATAAAACCAAACACATTTCCATGGATTCTATAAAACCAAACACCCTTCCATGGATTCTATAGAAATATGCGTTTCGTGCAATCTTATCATTATTTGGAAATTAGTGTAATATGGTAATATATGGGTTCATTTGTTTTATTTGGGAAACTTGTCCTTTTAAATGGTGGATAAAAATGCAAATAAATTTTTTTAGTAAGACAATTGTGCACACTATACCTATATTCAGTTTGGTCACATCCACCACAACTTAACCCAACTCTATTTCTATAATCTATGTTGGCGTTATTTTGTGTGTGATGTGGTTCTCTACGGTGGATTTGTAAAATCACAAATTTATCGATTGAACTAAAGTATAAAACACAAAAATTGAATTCCTATACTTATTTATTTTTATTTGAATTGCACAATTATAATTCACAGTATTGCTAAGAAGCCAACATAATAAGAACCAATAGCAACCAATAATCTCTTATCTCTCCCTAATCAATTCCATCCCAGTGAATGTCATGAAGAATGGATGCTTAGGGTAAGCTCCTATGTTCACCACTTTCCTCTAGTTCACGTTCCCAAACAAGGAACACTCCATCTCCACGTGAACCAATTGCAGGTACTTTTTTCTTTTTGGATAATTCAAAAAAAATCCTCCATCTTTACGAGCATCAAGTAAAAAAAATTCAAAAAAAGTCAAAGAAAAAAATCAAATAACAACAACAACATTCATCACCTCCCTAATGGAAAGTTTATATCCTGTATTCTCTTGCATAATGCAGTCCCTGCCTCGCCATCTCAAACGCTTTAGAATGTTCCTTAGCGCTTGTTTGTGCTTTTTTCTCAGCATCCAATCACTTACCCAAATTAATACTCATCCCCTATAAGTTGTGTAACATCCCGATTTTCAGCATGTCGCGACACTACCTACGATCGGAATATCACATTTCCTAACCTAAGAAACTAACTCTAGACCATATTATTTACATATAAGCATGTCGGAATAAAACATTACTGCATCAAATCATAGAATCACGAGTATTTAAAACGACTTCTTCCGTAAAGGTGAAGAAATCCCAAGATAATATATATAAATGTAATAATGTCATTATAGACTCAAAGAGAACAAAGTCCCATACAATGATCACCTAAACTAGGACGCGGGACTACAACAAAAGAAATGAAGAGAAACAGACAACAACATCTTAAGCCTCTGATTGTACTAACAAAATGAGGCATTCTAGATACTCGGACCCGATGATAACGATGGCCATACTCCGGAAAGATCATAACTCGGAGTGCCATGACTAATGGAACATTGATTCGATGAATCCTCGGATAAAATCCGGTACTGAAGCCTGACCACGTTGGATGGGGGAGTTCCTGGGATGGCGTTCCAACTCCTCGATGAACTGTAAGTAGTCCTCAGTAGCATCTGTAAACCATATTACAATATGCATGCAAGGTTTTTCTGATTAGGTTTTGATGAATGACAACCATTATGGAATTGAGGACAAGCATCGAAGGATTCAAGATATAATTTCGAAAGCAAACCACAAGACAAGAAGACGAGTCCGCAAGCTTTGAAGATGGTTTAGTATCTTAGGATTTAGGTAAA
>JASCZI010031720.1:1797-14497 GCA_036250425.1 Stylosanthes scabra
ATTGACATCTTCTTCATTAGAGACAATGGCATCAAGTTAATACCTGAACCAAGATCACAAAGAATCGATTCTGGAAGGCTGAGAATCGATTCCCTGGAGTCTTGTTAAAGAGACCTCGCCTCTGGAGGATTATGAATCGATTCGAGGAATCCCCGAGTCGATTCTAATCACTCGGAAATCTTGAAATTCATTTCGGTTTAAAGTTGAATCGACTCATGCTTCACACAAATCGATTCTCTACACAGAGAGAAACTCTTCTCCTTTATTTTCAGCAAGACGAATCGACTCTAGCAGGACTAGAATCGATTCGGGTTAGTTTAAAACACATCCCTTGCTCTCTGTGTAGTTATGAATCGATTCAGGCCAAGGGGGAATCGACTCTGAAGTTCCGAAACTGCATCTTAGTAAACCCCAAAGTCTTAAGAATCGATTTTCCCATGTCACGAATCGATTCCTTCACAACAGAAATCATTTTTAACAAAATCTGAAGTTCTAATCCTGAAAATCCTTTTATAAAAGTCTTCTCAAAATTTCATCTTTCAAGGTTCAAAACCATTTCAATAAAAACTCAGTTAAACAACCTTCCAACCTTTCTTAAACTCAAAATCGAGCCCCATGGTCCACACTACCCTCTTTCTTTACTAACCACTCAGCACCCAGCTCACCAGCACTTCATATACCATCCATTCACATCAATCATCATTATCACAACATGTTCATACGACAACATTCAGGCCTCAAACCATTTTCAAGCATAAACTAAACCTCTTTTGAAATCCAACATCAGTTGCCACTTTAACCCAAAACTCAATTATAAATTTACAAGCTTTCCAAAACCATCTTTCCAAATTACCATTTTCAAACAGCAACATTCCGGCAAAGGCAAATATCCCAAGAAATCATATTTACTAAAAAGTCCAAGCATTCAAGCACGTAAACAGACATAACCACACAAGCAAGCATTTACTCATTTGCAATTAACACACTAACTCATCAAGTATTCACTTTCAAAGCAGTTTAACCCCTACCTTATGTTACCGAATCCGTAACCACAATGACACTCCTATTACCATAAGCTCCTAGAACTGTAAGCTCTATTGCACCGTAAGCTCCTAATTCGCAACAATCATCAACGACCACGCCAACTCTTCTTACTTTCGCAGCAACAACAGTAAGCCCTACACTCGACACGCGAATACAATCACTTGTCCCTATATCATCAAGACCTTTACACATTCAATAATTCTCCACAGGATAACTATAACAAGGCTTCAAAAGGGAACTTACCGCGGTTTATACAGGATATGGAAGCGGGACAGCAGCCTTGGCAACCATATTTCAGCGGCGGCAGTGGCAAAACTCCTACAAAACAGGGCAGCAGTTCCGATAACAACATGCGACAACGACGGCACAAATCTACAACGAAGCAAAGTATCATAAGGCTGGCGGCCGTTCCCAGCAAGGTTCAGCAGTCCTAAATCAACCGAAACGACTTCTGAAAATCAAAGGAGCTAAGTTAGAGACGAGAAGACCTTACTAGCGGCCGATTCCGGTGACAACATCTTTCCGGCGAGTTCGGTGGAGGTTTATCAATTCTGATGACTTCTGAAAGCACAGCAGCGGCGGAGCCAGGCTTAAAGGCCAGGACCGGACAGAGGTGACGGCGCCAGAACCCACGGCGGTGGTGGATTCGGCTTCGGGAAAGGTGGCTGAGCCACCAACGGCGGCGGTTTTGGGATGCTCAACCTCCACCATCGCGTTCTCCACCTCCAAGCTCACCGTTCTTCTTCTTTTCGATGGCAACAGAGGCATCTCCGTCGGTGATGGCTCCTTCCAGAACGGCGGCGGCGAAGAACTCGAAGGTTATGGTGCTGATGACTTCGAAGGTGATGGTGGTTCGGAAATCTCGGCGGCGGCTTCTGTGGTGACGGAAACAGCAGCAGCCTTGAGTTATCTCTCTCTCTCTCCGTCGTTTCTCTTTTTCTCTTCGGAAGACACACACACAACTAGGGCTTTCTCTTTTTCCTTTTCTGTTTCGATCTCTTTCTCTTAGATAGTGGTGGTTTCTGGCGACGGTGGCGGTGGCAGCTCTCATGCTCGTCGACACTGTTCTCCATTCTCCCTTTCTCACTATCCTTTGTTGCATGTGTGTGTGGGTGTGTTTCTTTGATAGGGTTTGGGGATGGGGTGTGTGGGAAACGGCTATTGTGTGTGAGAGTTAGAAATTAGGGTTAGATGTGTTTTGGGGTCAATGTATAATTAGGTAAAGTTGTAGAGTGCTAGTCCAATTTAGTAAACTATTTATTAGGGGTCAATTCGTGAAATTGGGTTGTTACATGCATAACACAGGGACTTAAATAGTGCATTGCAAGGAAATAGGGAAACAAGAAACATACTTAGCCTTGAGGAAGCCAAAGCTGCAGAATTCTACAGCAAACAGGGAGTTTATTCAGTCATATGGTTAATTTTTAAGTTTGGTATTGCATATTGCATATTGCAACTTCATTATGCATTTGCAATTCAGATTGGGAAACTAAGTTTGGTGTTGCATTTTGCGTTTCTGCATTTGTGCATATTGCATCTTAACTTTCTACATTTGTGCATATTGCATATTGGGTAAATCTAACTTCACAAACTAAGTTTGGTGTCCCTTATATCATCTAACATGGCATATTAGTCCATTTCATTGATTATTGATTGGAATTTAATCATAACATTGGTCTAAAGTTGTTGATTTTGCAGATTTAAAGTAAACAGGTAACCTGCTTACCCAACCTTGACCTCCCCACGCCTAGGTGTGACATTCCATGCCTAGGCGTAGCCCTGGAACACCCATGCTTAGGCATCCCCAACGTCACCCTCACCCAACCCACTCTCTTTCCCTAAAAAAACCCACCCACGCCTAGGCGTGGAGACACACGCCTAGGCTTCTGTCCACACACACACACAATCCCTGCACCAACCCAAACCCCCAAACCCCAACGCCTAGGCATGGATGCCCATGCCTAGGCGTCCCCACACTTAACCACAACATGTCCCCACAAAACCCATACCACTTAGCACCCCCACGCCTAGGCGTCCCACTTGACACCTAGGCATCCCACACTTGTCCCATCCCTCACCTCTTCCCCACACCCAATCTACCTACACCTAGGCGTGGCCTTCAACGCCTAGGCGTCCACCCAACTTTTTCCCAAAGTTGTGCAGCCCATACCTAGGCGTGGAACTCAACACCTAGGCGTAGTAACCCTAACAGACACGGGCTGCACACGTCTAGAACACGTTTAGGCGTGTTCCCACTACCCCAATCCATACGGATCCCAAGGAAATCCCATCCTCCAATCAAAGCCACTCATTCCCACTAACCCCTACCCCATTCCTTCTATTTAAACACCCTTACACACCACTTCCCACCCCACAACACAACCAAAACTCACAGCTTCTGCACAACAGCACCCAAACCCCCACGCCTATACTTCCATTCTGCACCACCATATTTTTTCTGCATTACACTTCAGCAAACACCATATTTTCAGCATCACTTTCTTTTCTTTCTCTTCTTCACATGCTTTCTTTTTGTTGCTTAGGGACAAGCAACATTCTAAGTTTGGTGTGGTAGCAGATTCATCCATTCTTCAACACAACAATGGCTTCATCTTCATCAACAGCCAACATGGTTGATAAACATTGCTTCAGGGCACTGTTCAACCAGAATCTCTTTGAAGAGATTGTACGCAGAAAGAAGGTGACACCAGAGGTCAGTTTTGACCTTGAAGATGAGGAATATCCAGCCATAAGGGAGCAGATTGCATTGGGAGGCTGGAGGAGACTAGCTATCCTAAGGACCAAGATCAGCAAGTTGTTGATCCAAGAGTTTTATGCCAATCCAGTCCAAACTGAAGAGGAGATGGAGCAGGCTAAACAACACCCTTACAAGAGCTATGTAAGGGGTGCTGAAGTGGACTTCTCACCAGAAAACATAAGGAGAGTCCTCAGGTTTAAGGAGCAAACTCCAGATGCTGAAATAGACTACGCCACTCGCCAAAGGACGGATCAAAGGCTAGATGAAGTCCTCACAGACCTTTGCATTCCGGGAGCAACATGGAAGTTAAGTTTTGGCCAACCAGCACAACCAATACAGCTAAGGAGGGCAGAACTCACTCCATTGGCTCGTGTATGGCAAGAGTTCATCATCCACTCCATCATACCAACCGGAAACAAGTTTGAAATCACTATAGCAAGGGCTATATTGATTCATTCAATCATAAGGGGCGAAGACGTAAGGGTTGAGGAGCTTATAGCGGACAACATTGCTGTTATTGCACAAGGAATGCAAGGGAAAGGCAGGCTGGCCTTCCCAAGCACTATCTACAAGATGTGTAAGGATGCACAAGTGCCAATGCATGAGTTCAGAAGAACCAAGTTGATTCCACAAGACAAGCCAATCATGGCAAGGCTTATGG
Organism: Stylosanthes scabra; assembly: GCA_036250425.1. Taxonomy (NCBI): domain Eukaryota; kingdom Viridiplantae; phylum Streptophyta; class Magnoliopsida; order Fabales; family Fabaceae; genus Stylosanthes; species Stylosanthes scabra. The sequence goes on from JASCZI010031720.1 coordinate 6,261, forward strand.
AAACAACAAGGTTGGGAAGGAATGTGCAAGTTCAGCAACAGCAGAATGAAGAAGAAGAAAATGAGCCAATACCTCAGTTTGAAGGAGGCAATGAGGAAGGCCATGATCAAGGGCAGTACCAACACTTTAAGCAATAATTTCAGCAACCGAAAGCAAGTTTTCAGCAAAACTATTGGGAATAGTAGCAGCAGGGCTTCCACCTCATCAATGAGCACTCAAAGCCAACGCCTAGGCGTGACCAAGCATCCCAAGCTCAAAGTCTAGGCGCTACACCAACGCCTAGGCATCCTTAGACCATCCAAGACCCACGCCTAGGCGCCAGAGCCAAAGTCTAGGTGTGGGAGGTTTTATTTACAACGAAGCAAGCCAAGTTTTGAAGCAGAGGCCCACACCTAGGCGTGGACGCCAAAGTCTAGGCGTGGGAACACTCTGTTCTTGGGCAGAATTAAAATTTCATTTCCAATGCATTTGTATTTAATTTATCACCTATATATAGATGGAAAACTTCACAATATTCATCATTCCTAGAATCAATTAATCATTAGATCATACTTTTTCATTCATAGGGTTTAGGAGAGAATTCATCCTTAGTTTCTCTCTAGTTTTAGTTCTAGTTTTCTTTGAAGTTTTCCATCACTTTCTTGTAACTTTAATTTCAATTTAGTAAAGAGGCAATTCAGTTCTACCTTCTTTCTTTGAAGATTCTATCTTTTCTATACTTTCTCTGAAGTTCTTTGAATGTTCATGCATTCAAGAACCATCTTCATACATTTCTTGAAGTCATTCATCATCATGAGTGGCTAAACTCTCTTGAAGATTAAGGAGGAGGAGCTCTATTCTATTAAGCCAATGGATTAATCCAATAATATATTCAAATCTGCAAGTTCTACTAATTATTCAAAGGATTCTTCTTGTTTATCAATTCAAGGATCAAGATAATCGAGAGGTATAATTGGTTCTTACTTTTTGTAACAACCCAATTTATGAACTCACCCCTAAGGCATACTTTGATAAATTAAACCATTACCCTACAATTTCAATAAATCTCACACTTGCCCCAAATTAATACTCACATCCCTAATTTCCCTAACCCTCAAAACACTCAGCCACTCTCTTCCCCAAACACACACACCCGTCGTTCTCTCTCCCACACACACGCACACACTCCATACCAAAACCATACTACATCTAACCCACACACAACTCAAATGAGAAAGAAGGAAGAGAGAGAGAGAACCATGGAGGGAGAGAAAGGAACCGAGTTGTGTGTGTGCACCAAAAAGAGAGAGAGATGTTTTAGAGAGAGAGAATGATCCATGGAGAGAGAGAGGATTCCGGAAAACAGCTTCATTGTTGCCAGAGAACATCATGGTCATCGGAAAATCGTAGTTGGTGAGACATTACCCAAACCCATCTTCTTCTTTTGAATTTCCTGCACTTAGATAATCATGTAAATGTGTTTCATCCGTTATTGATTATGTAACGCCGCTGCCGCAGCTGGGGATTGGTTGCCGAAGTTGCTGCCGCTTGGTTCCAGTCACCGTCATCGCTAGAAATTAGTTGTCGGAGCCGCTGCTCCATTTTCTAGAGTCATGGTAAGCCTTATTCCATTTGTATGCGGCTGTCCATGTACTATCATGGTTCTCGAATGTGCTCAGTTGTTAATTAGTGTCAATATTGTAGTTTATTTGTTGATAGATGCGCTGAATCTCGGTGTTATAGGTTGATTAGCGGTAATTGGTTGAAGAATAGGAGCTGCTGCGGGTACTGAGGAGCTTACGGTATAAGGAGTTAACGGTTTAGGAGCTTACGGTAACCGCCTAGCTGCGGGATTGGTAACACAAGGTAGGGGTAAAAGACTTTAACTGTGAATACTTGATGAGTTTAGCGAGTTGTTGCAAATGAGTAAATGCTTGTTGTTATGTGTGCTATTGATTGGCTATCTGGTTGAATGACTTGGCTGGTTTTCTAAGTGGTGTGTGAGGTTTGAAATAGCTTGTTAAACTTGTGTGGTTTTGTTTTAAAAGGCGGAGTTAACTATGGTTTTGGGTGTGGGAGAATACTGGTTTTGAATCCTTAGATTTTAAATGAAAATGATGGTTGAAATGGGGGTGGGTTGCAAGTGAATTTTGAATGAACCATGTGCCAAATTGTGTTGGTTAGAAATAGACTGTGTTGCTGGATTTTATGATTGATGATGTTGTTGAATGGTATATGAAGTGTTGCGATGATAATGATGAGTGAAAGGGAGAGGGTGATGGGTAGTGTGGAATATGGGTCCTCAATCTTGGGAAATTGAATGAAATTGGAAGGAAATTTGGCAAGGTTCTTTACAAAAATGGTTCCTTCAATGAAGGAATCGATTCGTGCCTCGGGAAAATCGATTCCCACGACTCTAGACTTAAAGAAAATGTGATTTTGGGACTTCAGAGTCGATTCTCCCATTGCCCGAATCGGTTCAGAGTTTCACAGAGAGCAAGGATCTTGTTTTAACATCGTATGAATCGACTCTAGCTCTGCTAGAGTCGATTCCTCTTTGCTGAGATTTTTAACGGGTAACTTCTCTCTGTGAAACGAATCGATTCTTGTGAGGCACGAATCGATTCGGTTTTCAATAGAAAATTCCAAAGTTTTCAGAGTGGATGGAATCGACTCGAGGACCCCTCAAATCAATTCATATCCCTCCAGGGACGAGGTTTCTCTGCCAAGACTTCAGGGAATTGATTCTCAACCTTCCGGAATCGATTCTGGTCCCAAATATTTCAAGAATTGGTATTTCAAGTTACCGATTTGGTTTTAAAGCAAAGCCTTATACCCATATTCCAACTACGCCTTAAATGAATACTAACGTTATATATATGAATGAGTGAAATGGTTGCCCTTAAGTGGAAGACATCACCGGAGTGATGTATACGTGAGTCGAAGTGATAGTGGGGGCCTGCGGGCTGACGTCCCGGCTTACGACAATAGCGGGCTATCGGGCGTAGTGCATGACAGGGGAGTCTTTGGACTAACGTCCCGATGTACGGGCGTTATATACGCAATAAGGAGGAAACCCCCAATTATATATATGAGAAAGAAAGAGCATAGATGTTCGGGGCAATGAGCGTGTTGTCCTCGGGGAAGTGCGTCCGATAGTGGTCCGGGACTAGTACTGGACCGATCGGGTTGGCTAAAATAACTGACCGGGTGAGCTCATCTTAGCCATAGGATCAGGCATGCATCATCTGCACCTGTTTGCATTGTTTGAGTGTGAATTGTATTGGTGTGCTTATCTGTTAACTGCTGCTTGTTATACTTGTTTGTATGTGCTTGATTTGCTTGAATTGTATGTGTTTGCGTGTGAACTAGACGATGAGTGGGTTGTGTGAAATGTTGGAATGGTGATTGCAAGTCCTTGTGTTGAGTTTTTGGTGTTTTAGAGTTTAAAGTGGTTTTCTTCACAAGGTTTTGCGGAAAAGTGGTTTACAAACTAAGGAAAGATTTCTATTAGTTTTCGAAATGGTTTCAGAAAATTGGTTTTTACTTGAGTATATGTTTCCTGAAAGAGTTTATTTATTTGCGTGCTAACCGGCTACTTTGATGGTATTCTCAAAAGGTGAGAACGTGGAGTTTTGTTCTCAGCCCCTACATGTTTTAGTGGCAGGTACCCAACGCTTTGGACGGAGGTTGGAGTTGGTACATGAAGTATGTGGGCGTGGAGTCCTCTGTATAGTTTAAAAGTGTCGTTATCCCTCGCTAGTTATGTATAGGGTTCTTAGAGGGATGAGTATGTATTTAGAGTACTAAATGGTGAATATTATTATGTAATATTATTATTTGTATACGTATCTGCCTGGATTGCTGGTTGTTGAACTGAAACAGGTAAATAGCAAGGATTGGTAATGTTTTAAATACAGAGGAGATTCTGTCGAATTTTTGGTAGAAATTTCACGGTTTTAATAGAGGCTGAATAGTAAATAATTATAGTATTAAATTAAAGGTTTTAGAAAGTCCCTAACTCCTGGGTTCCAGCACGATCCGGAGGTGCTGTTGTCTAGGGTGTTATATTTAGTATCAGAGCAGTTCATCCTGATTAGAGTCTCGGAAATGGACTGCCTATGCTTCGTTGCATAACTCTAAGTGTTTGTCATGCCTTATGTCTTGTTATAATAACAAGAATTAAGGTTTGGTTTGCATGACTGTCTATTGATTTAACTCTGTTGGGCTACAGTTGCATGATTCCTGGTATTGAGTTTGGCTGACTTAATACCGATGGGCATGTAAATGTTAGTACTAATAGGTTGTCATGGACGAATTAGGAGTAATAGGTAATACAAATTAAGGAGTTTAGGAGTTGTTAGAGTACTAAATGTCCGGGGGTTTGGGAAAACGTTAGCATTAGTTACTTAGCATCGATTGATTTTGCTTTTGCTCTTCATTGATAACGTGCGATTTCTTCCCTCATATTGCTTTAACGCTCCTTATCTCCGCATTTTCTCCCTAACAAAGAAGGTTAAATCAGTATTTAATTGTATTCTTTTATTCTGATGCCTCGTTTATCGAGAAAATTTACTTGAGTTTCCCTTTCTGCCATATGCTCTTTTGTTGCCTAAACCTTCTTCTAAATTACTTTGAGCCTGTTTGTTGCATCGGAAGACTAATTGAAACCATTCAAACCTTCTTTTGGAATACGTTGTCTTCTTTCATTAGCCTTGTGTCCCTTAAAAACCTATAAGTTTATTTTAATCTATTGCGTCGACATTATGTTCTGTGAAGATTTTCCGCCGACTCGAACGATCCCTAATTGTGAGCCTCATATTCTAGCCTGTTCGGAACTTGCTTTTTCGAACGTTACCTTTACTCTTATTGTTTTAATCGGGATTTTCCTGTCTCGAATTCTCTTTCTTGGAATAGGATTCAGTTCGTTAGATTTATATTCTTTATTTCCATGCGTATTCTACTCATAACGTACTTCCATACCTCCCATAAGTTCTTGTTGTTAAGGGTTCTAGAGAACACCTTGTTCCGCGTAAATGATGTTAACTTCCTTCAACTGTTTTTGCTATGATATGTCAATTCTTGCGTTTTCTTTTGGAAAATTCTTATCTCCGACATCTTAAAGGAAGATCTCAGTTTGATTCTCTTACTCGCTCGGTTTTCCATCTTCCGATATTCCTCCGAGATTTTCAAGTTTACTTTGATATTGGCGCGTATTTTCAAAATTGACCTTTGGAGCTTCTTTGCGTGATTTAAACTACTCTATTTGTAGTATACTTTCTATTCCCTGGTTGATTTGAAACAAGTATTACGTTTTAGGGTTATCTTTTGAACAAAACTTGATTTCTTGCCCAACTAATTGCTAATTGCGTAAGTTTCTCATTTGGGGATGAACGTACAACCGCTTCAATGCTTGCTTGGAGCTTACTTTTACCCTTTTGTTGCATTAATTCCCATTTTGAGAGATTTATTAAAAAGCGACTCAGGATTTTACTTCATGTGCTTTAAGTTTGATTTTCCCAGGAAATAATTAACGATTTTCAAGAAAATTGATTTATTGAATGCGCCTCGATGTTTTTACTAATTTGAATTGCAACTGATTGGTGCTTTTGATTTGTTTTTGTACGAACCAATTGTATGCTTTTACCTAACCAGGGTTATGAACCCTACTAAAAAATGAGAAAACTAGGATTAAACGGTATGATTTTCATAACCGATATCTTAAGACATAAATGTGAACCGACCTAGAAATGAACTGTTTAGAACTAGAATCTTGAAAACTTAAATAATCGTTTGGAAATTTAGAAATTGAACTATGGTAATTGTAAAAGTACATGCATTCTCTTAAAATGAATTTTGTTCCGATCACCTCGTTCTTATTTTCGTCGCATACTGCAAATTGCATACCTCATGGAGTTCTCTTCATGATTGCAAATTGGTTCTTTTCCGGTTTTGTTCGTTGCCAATATGTGTTTAATTGATTTCATTTTCAAGCATCCTTTCAAATTTTTGTGAACACCATCATTACCGACTTCAATAGTTTCCTTCCTTGCGAGCTTGAATTTCCTGAACTCAATTTGAGAATGTTTTGTTCTAACTCATCATTCGTCCTCCCGTCTTTCATTTGAAACATGCCATTTGAAATTCTTTTGATATGTATAAAATTGATTCTCGTCCTATGCATCTTCGAGCAAACCTCATTAAAGGATAGCTATTCTTCCCTTCTTGGACACGACGTTTATTCAGTAATGCTCAAAAAATCATTCCGTTGTAACATGACGCATATCTACTGCTAATCCTCTCACGATCTATTTGTGCTCCTCTTTCATGATAAGGATCCGCTATCTAGTGTTTCCTTTCCGCATCACGTAGATAATTGAATAAAACGATGTTCTCACGAAAATTTCTTGCGACTTTGCGAAAATTCTTGTCCCCGATTCGGTTTCCTTTTTGTTCATCAATCGTGCGACTTATTAACTTGCCTTGCCTTGTTCCTACATGGTAAGTTTCCTTTTCACCCTTCCCAGATTCATTATTAAAAGTCTCTCGGAGTGTAATTCAATTTCCTTCAGTGCTATCGCATTTCAATGTGTTCTTCTAATGTCCATCAAGTATCTTAATCTTAGGTGCTTTTCTTTTCATGGGATTCCATATCGGCCTTAGTTCAGACTGTAGAAATCCTTTCGCTACGAACACATGATACTCACGTATAACAAGCCACGCGTTAGAACCGTAGGAATATCGAATGATGACGAATCGTAGTAACGAGTGTGCGAGATAATTAGAGCTTGAAGGAACGACAAGTTAGGAGCATATGCATAATGCGGGAAGAGAGGACTTAGCTAATTAGAAGTGAGTGAGGATCGGACAGGAGTTAGGCATTGAGACGATGTAAGGCCCCGGAGGAGAGCAACAGAAATGGTGTATTCTTAGAAAAAGCTCGAGAGTTTAACGAATTCAGAGGGAAATAAATCCGAAATGGAATAGATTAGGGAGTTACTAGTAGGAGGTGAGACGATAGTGGTGAATACCAGCCATTTGAGTGGTTGAGAGGAAGGAAGAAGTATTTCGGAGCGTGACGAATTCTTTAGGCTAACAAGAGAGCGATGCCGGGTAACTTTTGGTTATCTTAGTATCGATTTTCGAGGGCGAAAATCTTTCTAAGGGGGGTGGAATGTAACAACCCAATTTATGAACTTACCTCTAAGACATACTTTGATAAATTAAACCATTACCCTACAATTTCACTAAATCTCACACTTGCCCCAAATTAATACTCACATCCCTAATTTCCCTAACCCTCAAAACACTCAGCCACTCTCTTCCCCAAACACACAGACACCCGTCGTTCTCTCTCTCACACACACCCACACACTCCAAACCAAAACCATAATACATCTAACCCACACACACAGAGGTCTTATTGATGTACAGAGAGGTGAATTAACCTTGAGGATGCATGAAGAAGAGGTGGTGATTAATGTCTTTAAAGCAATGAATCACCCAAGTGATGCTACTTCTGAAGGCTGTATGCGTATTGATGCTCTTGATAGGTTGGTTCAAGAGGTACAGAGTGAAGATTCTTTACTAGGACTCAGTGAAGATCTTGATGATGATGTTGAAGAAGTTGAAGAAATCAGTGAAGGACATGTTTCGCATGATTCAAAGGACGAGAAGCACAAACAGGAGCTTAAGGCTCTTCCTCTTACTCTTAAGTATGCTTTTCTTGGTGAGGATGAAAGTTTTCCTGTGATTATCAGTTCTTCCTTGACATCTAGTGAGGAAGATGAGTTGCTCAGAGTTCTAAGGGAGCACAAGACTGCATTTGGGTGGACTATTAGTGATCTGAAGGGCATCAGCCCTCATTTCTGCATGCATAAGATTTTATTAGAAGAAGACTCCAAGCCAGTCATGCAACCACAGAGACGGTTGAATCCGGTGATGAAAGAAGTTGTACAAATAGAAGTATTAAAGCTTTGGGATGCTGGTATTTTTTATCCCATTTCCGACAGTACTTGGGTTAGCCCAGTTCAGGTTGTTCCCAAGAATGGTGGTATGACTGTGATCACCAATGAAAAGAATGAGTTAATTCCGACTAGAGCAGTCACTGATTGGAGGATGTGTATTGACTACAGAAAGCTAAATGACGCTTCACGCAAGGATCACTTTCCTTTGCCTTTCATTGATCAGATGCTCGAGAGATTAGCTGGTCATGCTTTCTATTGCTTCCTTGATGGATACTCCGGCTATAATCAGAT
>JASCZI010031726.1:0-13014 GCA_036250425.1 Stylosanthes scabra
TCCATTAGTTTGTTGATGAAAAGAGCTCCTCCTCCTCAATCTCTAAGGTAACTAGCCACTCATGATGATGAATGACTCAAAGATAATGATGAACATGAATCTTGAAAGAAAGAAAGCTATGAATGTTATTCTTGAATGTATGAACATTCAAAGAATCATAAGAGAAAGGGAAGGAAAGAATTCTTGAAAAAGAAAAGATATGAACTGAATAATACTTCTTCTTGAATAAATCTGGAAAATATTACAAGAACTTAAAAACTCTAAACTATGTGAATCTTAAACAGAATTGAGAGAAAACTAGAACTAAGAAATAACTATGCCTAAGACTAAAAATGTGATCAATGATCCTTAATGATTCAATGATATCTTCCCTCAATAAAAATTCACCTATTTATAGAGTTTAAGTCATAAATGAAATACAAATGAAATTACAAATGAAATAAAAAGATAATTCTGGAACTTCCGTGACTCACGCATATGCATGAGGTGCTCAGTTGCCTTATAATAGCTCAGCTGCGCACAACCGTGACTCTGAAATGCTTTGGCCACGCATAAACATGACTGCTCACGCATATGCGTGGGGTGACTCTGATGCGTGCGTGGGTTGAGAAGAAGACCACGCATAAGTGTTGTACTTAGGCGTGAGCGTTGCTGACTCGATGCTCTTGACTCACGCATATGCGTGAGTGGCTGACTGATGTCCACGCATATGCATGGAACCTTAACTTCTGAACATAGCTTTGGTGAAGTATGCCACGCATATGCGTGGGTTGCTTTATTGCTCCTGAAGCTAAGTTTCCAGATTCCATCTTTTCAACCTGTTTTTCCTACAATAATTATAAAAATACATCAAAGTACCATGCATATAACAGAATTACAATTATAATATAAATTTGGCTGCTTTTCATAAATTATTGCATTAATATCACAAAGAATTGAGTATGATTTATCCTAGAAAACCTCTAAAGATGCTCATGCATCATGGGCTCTCCACGTGATACGTGGGCTTCAACACTTAGCCAAATCTCTCTTTTCTTCTCTGCTTCGTTCTCCTTTCTTCAATCCTCTTTGTTTGTTCTTTAATCACCTAAAATCCTTTGTGAAACACTCTATAAACATAAACAAAACTCAAAAGAACATCAAGTTTGTTTGATTGACAAATTGAGAGTGTAAATCACAAGAATAATCATATAATTAAAGAGGAATTGAAGCTAAAAACAACCGAAGATGCACACGCATCACCTAGGCGCTGAAACAGGCAAGTGTGATGCAGATTTTGGTGTTTGGTACTGCGTATGGGTGGCTAGGCGCCAGTCTGGCTGAAACTGTGTATGAACTGCTGCATTTGGGCGCCTGGGCGCTGGTTTGGGCGCCTGGGCGTCCAGTTCTGGCTCCAAGTCCATGTTTTCATGCTCCTTTGGCTATTTTCACTTAAATTAACCAATAAAATACTCAAAGTACCATATTTATTCAACTATAAATAATTTACATATATTTTTACTAATTAAGGAACTTATTAAACAAATAAATTAAGGAATTGAGCATGATTTAGTTAAAGAAATCATTAAAAATGCTAATGCATCACAACACCAAACTTAAACCTTGCTTGTCCTCAAGCAAGCCAAAATCATTCTCAATTCCTTTGCCATCAGAAACGGGGTTTCATTTAAGTTTAAATACTAATTTATTCTTAATCCAAATCATCTATTAGCCCTTAATTGTTCTTAGACTCAAAAAGCCTTGTTTACTTCAGAACTTGTTGCTTAAGTAATATAGTGATCTACCTTTTCATACTTTTTGGACAGCTCTCTCCTTTTTCTTTTCTTTTCCTTACCCTCCTTCGGATGGGTTCTGACTAAGCTTTCAATCAACAATCCCGAACCTCATCAGTTCAAGTTGCTAAGTGATGAAGCATCCCATTGGATTTACTAACTCAAGCCTTTTCCTATAACAATCTGACACAAGCATTGGCCCTTTGAATTTTTCAACCTTTCAGCTCATTTGTCTTATTGAGGCAGCTATTGACAGTGAGCTTTCGATCAACAATCCCGAACCTCTTCGGCTCAAGTTGCTAGGTGATGAAGCACCCCATTGGATCTAGGCCCTAGCCTCTCCTCAACACAATCCAGCCTTTAGTATTTATTATATTTAGGGCCATTAATGCTCAGAGTCTTAGCATTTTTATTTTGAAAAGAGCTTCCTCATTCTTATTAGTATTTCAGAAGGTTGCAAACTCAACAAGCCTTACTTACAAAAGTTTCCTAAATCCTTAAACTTTCTCAAACTTCTAGCTTCAAAGAATTAAAAACAATTATTATTTATACTCTTTTTCATCCACCACTATCATTAAGCAAATTCCTTAGTCCTGATTTATGGTCTAGTTAATTAGCAAGACATGATTTAAGAAATATATCGAATGCATAACATACATTAAAGACCCTTCGAAACCTTAAATCATTCATCAATTCATCATAATTAAAGCAAGACATACAATAAGTTCACTAAGAATAAATAAAGACAACATTCATGATAAATAAAGAATAATGGAAAGTGAACTAAACGACCTGATCCTAATTTTGGAAGAACTGCTAAAGGTAATCATGTGTTTGATCAAGTTCAGATTCAGGTGCTGCAGCTGTTAGTGTAGGTGGAGGTGCAGCTTGAGATGATGATTTAGCGGCCATGATCCTGCATAAAAAGGTAAGTGAGTGTGCGAACTTGCAACACCAAACTTAGAAGTTGCTTGTCCCCAAGCAAAAAAACCAAAAAAATGAGATAAGTTGCAGAATCTAGGTGCATAATAATATTATGGGGTAGCAGAATATTGCATGATGTAAGGAGCTTAGAATGCAGAATTAAGATACTCATAACAGAAAGTACCAAGGTGAAATATGCAGAAAATAGACAGAACAGCAGCTATAGCATAATATGCAGCATATTTGTAATGCACATATTATGGGGTATCTAACATATGCAGATACATAGTTGAGGATGAGCAAAATAATTCACAAATGTAATTATGCAAGTATAGGTAGTATGAATGTAGTAATGAGTAGTAGTAGATTCTGGTTTCAAAACGAAGCTAGAATGGCTGACAGCACCGTTGATGTTTAATGAATGCAGTAATATGCTGCTTTAAGACAGCCAATAATGCATAGTAGTGTAATATGTATGTACTTAAATGCAGAATTGTATATGACTAATGTATGCATAAAAATGCAAGTGAACAATGCTATATAACAGATTACTACAAGACAGTAATAAATATCATGGGTTGGAGTGAGAATGGGGATTGGAAGGGATTGAGAGTGTGTGTGGATGTTGGGGAGGGGCGCCCAGGCGCTCAAAACTGGCGCCTGGGCGTTGGTGAGAGTGGAATTGGGGAGTGATAGGGGATTGGGAGATGTTGGGCGCAGGCGCTCAAAACTGGCGCCTAGGCGTTGGGTGTGTGTTGTGGGTGTGCAGGGAGTGTGTGTGGGCGCCCAGACGCCCGTCTGGTGTTGTGGTGCAGAAAGGTGGTGTGGGTGTGTTATGTAACACCCCAGATTTTGAAAATTTAAATATAAAATTATTTGTGTTTTATTTTATTTATCCAAGTATATATATGTTATGTATTTGCATAAATTATTTTATTATAAGTAATCAAATGAATTCTTTTTAATAAATTAGATTTAGAATGATTAAGATTAAGATTATGTTACTAATATTTTCTTTATACATTATAATTGAGTACTTTATGTATCTAGAATAATAGAGTTTAGTAATTACTTTATCTATTATGGTAAATTATTTTAGGTGTATTTAGGCTTTAGTTTATTCATTTAAGAATTCATTTTCATAAATTATTAAAGGTACTTAGATAAACTTTTTAATAAATTAATTCTAAATTAAACTAGAACCTTATTTTATTTTAGAATATGTTATAATTAAGTAACTTGTATATTTAAAATAATATTATTACCTAACTATTATTATATTAGTCTAATGATATATTTTCTTGAATTATTTTAATATAAGTAATTAAGTGAATTATTGTAATTAACTAAATTCTTTTTAGTTAATTGAATTTAAATTGAATAAAATCTTTAGATATTTTTTTATAAACTAAAATTTAATGTTTAGTATATTTAAAGATAAGATTAGTAATTTCATTTCATATTTACTCAAACTTTATTTCAATTATCCAAATGTATATGTTTTCATAAGTTCTTTTTATTAAGAATGAATAGATAATTTTTGATAAATAGATTTGAAATAAATTAAAGTCATTTTATTTTGTATATGTTATAATTGAAAAATAATAAAAAATTAGTAGTTTAATTTAAATAAGTTGAATAATTGAGTTAGTTGTATGTTTAAAAATAATATCTTTAGTAATTGAAAAATAATAATAATTTAATTTAAACAAGTTAAATATTTGATTTTTTATAGTACGAAACAAAAAGAGAAAGTTTATTAGATTATTTATTTTATATATCTTAGTAATTTAAGAGTATTGATAATCAATTTATGTAATTGATATTTAGTTTAATTTCATGAGTTTAAAGAAAATTTCTTATATGAATTCTTATTTTAAATTAGAGTAAATAAGACATATGAAATTAATTTATACGTTGATAAATAACGAGTAAAGTATATGTTTCAAAAATGGATTTTTATTGTATTAGATTTGATATTAAATTACCACTCAACACTCACAATTTTATTAAATTTTCCAAATTGTCCTTACCCTTTCTATTTATAACCAAATTCCCAAATTTCCCAATTTGAAACCCTAACCCTAATTCCCAAATTGGAATTCCAATTTCTATCAAACACACACACACAGAAATGGAGTGACGGGAGAGAGTGAGAATCGGAGACAGAGTGAGGAAGAAGGAAGACAGGACATGGGACGGCGGCGCCGGCGAAGCCCACTACTGCCGTTGCTGCCGCCGTCGAGGAAGAGAAAAGAGGGAGACGGGTCATGGTGCATCAAAGAGAGAGAGAGAGAGATAGGTGATGATGATATAATGACATGAGAATAAGGTATCATATGAAATGGGTATAGATGAAGCATTAGGGTATGTCTGACTAGGATTAAGTATAAATGCTTCCCGTGATTAAATAGTTTGTAATTACCATGTTCAGTGATTGATGCTCAAAATCTTAAAAGAAAGGATTGATGCATGATATTGAGACCCAATTTCTTGATATGAATAATCATGGTACTGTTATTTGATTAGTGGATTATAATGGAAGATCCTGGTAGTTAGTAAGAATGAAAGCACAAAGAACACTTTGATCTAAAGGTAATAATCTATAAAAAAAATTACATATGAACGCTTTGGAATCATGCTTTTACTATTATTCTACTTAATTTTTTGTTTATGAGTTTCTTTTAAGAGTTCAGTGGTGAAAGATTTAAAAAAAAAAATTACGTAAAATTAAATCACATAAAACCCTTAGAGTTAAATCAAATATGTATAAAATGATATTAATTCACATGGTAATTTAATTTTATAATTTCATAATTGAATGCAAAATGAGATTATATACCTCATGAAGTTTCGTTCAACCCTTTCCTTCCTATTAATACTAGTTCTCACCATTACTTTGCTTCTTTTTCTTATTTCTCAGCTTTATTTTGGATGAAGACAAGGATAAATTAATGACTTACGATTACTAGTACATGATGGAGATGAATTTTAGTTCTTTAGACGAAATTATTAGGAGAGCATAGTATCCCTCTATAATTGTCAACCGAGTTAATGATTTATAAATATTTTTTGTCTGGGTTTAAGCTTTCTTTTATTGTATAGCATATAGTACGTCTAGAGACTTATTTGAGTTGGGTCAGGGATAGTATTTTCTAGAATGTTTATATGTATGTATACAATACTGATGATTGACTTATTTTCTAGTAAATTTATTTATCTCAGGTTGGCCTTTAGACTTGATGTGTGTATGTATTTAAATATATTAATATATTTATATTGTATTTAAGAAGCTGAATAACCACATGGTTATTTCAATTTATATTATTTATAATTAGCCTCTGTGTCTCTCTGTCAATATATAATATGCTCCTTATAAATTTATATAAAAATTATGATAGTTTGGTTTAAGTCACTATAATTGGTCTTGAAGGATTCAAGTAGTATATATATAAAATAACTACACTAAAACACATCATCATGTGCAAAAACAAAAAAGAAATCTTTTAGAGACTAGTAATTCATAATATTTATAAGGAAAAAAAGAAAATCGTGGTTAATAATGCTTAAAATTAATTAACAATTAAGGGTTTTAGCATTATTATTATTATTAAACCATTTTACCACCATTAATTCAATAGTATAATGAAAATCTTCCCTAATATGTGATTACTATATACATAGGGATAACATATTATTTTTTTAACTAAAACCAATTGCAAATACAAGGAGCAACAATATTTATATCAAGTTATAAATATGGATATGAATAAAAAGAAAAATAAAAACAAGAAGAAGAACGAAACCTCATAATATTAACACGAAGCTGAGCCCTGAGGTATAAGAAAAGGTCGATCATCAGACCCAAGTCAGCAGCATTTCCATGAGAGTATAGCAATGTAAACTTCGCAAAAGGGTGTTTCCAGAATATTGCAATGATCTTGTTCCCACCCTTCGTTTCTAGACGATGGACCTCCAAATTCTTCTCATTGGGTACCGACGAGAATATGAGCTTCATACCATCCTTTTCCTCTAATACTTCATATGTTGGTGGGGTTGGAGGGTAAAATGCAAACCTTGCGGCTACATTTCCCAAAACATTGCCCATTTTTAGGGTTATATTATCATAACCCCAACATGCATATTAAATGTAAGTGTGCCTCTTTTATAGGGTAGAATATATTATCTCAGTGTGATTCTATTTGATTATATCTCATGTGATTATGAAAAGGGAAATAAACAACATGCCTCTTTTTTGCTTCTTTCAACATATGTTTTGTTGAAACAGTTTCTTTATGGCGGGTTACGATGATGTAAAAGTGTTATTTGTGTTGTAATTCTAAGAAAAATGCAATTTTGTGGAATGTGAAAGCAAAAGAGAAAAGTAAAGAAAGCCAAAAAATTATGTAAAACCGAATTAGGTGGCTTTTTTATTGGGGCTATTGTTTGTAGGAAATAGACAATTTACCTTTATTTTCATATTTTACTTTTTTAAAAAAATGTAAGTAATATTTTAGTTTTGGTTTTGATAAATGATTTGAATTTTGGTTTTATCATTTTATTCCTAATCCAAACACTTTTAAAACAATTGGATATTGATAGTTGAACTGACTGGTCTAACTAATTTGAGTTTTTTTTTTTTTTTTGATTTAACTAATTCGAATTTGGTATAAATCAAATATGGTCTAACTAAAACAATAAGTTTCAAGAGAACGAACCTAGATTTAACATTGAATCTATTTTTAAGAAAGAAATTTGGTTTGATCGAACCCATCCCATACCAAGCTAAACCAAACTAAATCAGTCCAACCATCACAAAGTCGGTTTATTCTAAATTTGGGACTTTGAATCTTATTAGTATTGTTACTAATATTTAATTCAATACTCTAAGTGTTTCTAACATTCTCTGAATTTATAATTTAAAATCTTAATTTTATAAAAGAATAATTTATTTTTCTTTATTTAATGAGAAATTACCATTTTGCCCTTGAGAATAATACTTAGGAATTTAAATTCTCTTTCTAATAAATTTTTCCTTGAAACTTTTGAGAATAATTTAGTATGCAAAATGAAATTATTTACTATATTCTATCATAAAATTTATATTCACAACTTATGATTTTATCCTTAAGTTAATTTTTAAATCCTTTATAATTGAAAATAAACTCGAACTTAATGTAAATAATTACAATTTTAGTTATTATTTTCTCAAACATAATTAAGCTTTCTAAATTTTCATATTTAAAAATATTTTATCAAATTTACGATTTTAGCCCTTATTATAATATTAGTTATTTCTAAAAATGCCCTTTTAATGCAATATATCAAAATAATTTCATATAACATTATTTTTTAGTATCAAAACATAATCCCACCTAATATACACACCTAATGTCACTGTAGACACAAATTTGAAAATTTTTATTTAAATTTACAATTTCACCTTTTTTATTTTCAAAGAAAACTCTTTACTTACAACTAATATTTTGAGATCAAAATACTTAAAAATTTATATCTATTATTCTTATTAAAATATAAGTTAAATTATTATTTTCATTCATTAATGCCAATTCAGTTTTGAGAAGAAATAACTTAGAAAAATTACCTTTGTGCCCTTTTTACTTATAATCAAGGGTTTATAACTCAAAATACCTTAAGATTTTATATTGCCTATTTTAAATTAAGTAAAAATATTCTTTTACAATTTTATCTTTTTAAATAAAACAAGATCCGAATTCATTAAGGATTTTTTTTAAAAAAAAAATGAAAATGACAATTTCACCTTTTTAACTTAAAACACTTCTTTTATTCAAAATCTAATTATTCCAAAAGAGTTTAACAACTTCTTATGAACCAAATTTTATCAAAGTCTTTGCCCAAATACACCAAACCCTTCGGCCTCATCAAGATCATAAGACTCTTTATTTTGATCATAAAAAGTTTTCATTCATAATCACAAAGCCTATTATGCCATCACAATATCAATATCATACATTCACCAAAATTAACATCTTATGGATAACCAATTCGGTTATCATCATTCAATCATTATCCAAGCACAAATTTCATATATCCTCATTTTTAAACATTAAGATTAATATGTAGGCTTCAAGGCCTAAACTTTCGCTTTTAATTTTCACATGCAACATTTTATTTACCATGAATAACACAAGTAAGATCCTCTAATTTACTCTAACCCTCTTACTTCTTGAAGATATCTTTGAGATGACTAAAAATGCACAAAAATACTCATTGAGCACCACGATTTTGGCTAGGGTTTCCAAGCCTTTATTCTAAATAAATTTTACAAGAACAAAATAAGAATCAACACCATGCCTTATGCATGCATGTTCGGTCGAAGCTTGAAAAAGAGAAAAGGAAGATTTTTACCTTCAAAGACTTGATTTTTGGAAGAAGATCAAAGATGATTTCTTGAAATTTCTCAAAGAAAAGAGCTAGAAAATAAAAAACAACACAAGATGAGTGAATGTTCTTGAGATGAGGTTAAGATCAAAAGCAAGTTCATGTGAAAATTCAAATAAATGTGAGTGTTTGATCTTGTTAAGAAGGAGAGAGATTATGTTTTAATGTTTTGATGATATGAAATTAAAATAAAATATGAGTAATGGAGAGAGAGTGGCTTCGGATATTGAAGAGAGAATGGGAGAGTTTTTGTGTTTTTGCTTTGATTGTTTGTGTGTATATATATATATACACACGAGTAAAAGCCACGCGTGATGCGCGGGTCTTGCACTTCGTGTGAAAAATTTAGTCTAGAATTTATATTATTCGATCGTTTTATATTTTTTTACAAATTATGAAACGAATGACATATCCATGTCAACAAAATAAAAATTTTCAAAAAAAAACAATCATACTATATGTACACATCTTTCCTCTAACCAAGTCAAACCATGCGAATTATGCTCATTCTCATCAACGCGTACGAATAGAATATTACTACTAGAACGAACAGAAAATTTAAAAGCAAACGAACAGATTTTAAAACTTATTCATGTCAACTATAAAAATATATTTGTTGTACATATAAATTTTTGTTCGTTTTTAGTAAAAACGCGTGAACAATAACAATTTGGTTGGGCTTGGTTGGAAAAAATAGGTGTACCATCTAGAATTATTCAAAAAAAATAAATGGTTCAAGTTTTTTTACATTTGAGTTTTATAATTTATAATAGTAAAATTTTCTCCTAAATGTTTATCTTCATTATTATAAATCCAATTTTTCAAATTTTAGATGTGAATTTCGATATTTTCAATTTGTAAATACTATTAAAAAATTTTAGTTTCACGATTGAAAATCCAATGATTTAAATTTTAAATATTTTTAATAGTAAAATTCTCACAAAATTCACTTCCAATTTTTTGTCTTACTTTTTGAAAATCTAATTAGTCAAATTTTAGATTTGAAATTTAAATATTTTTATCAGGAAAATTTTGTTATTTTTTTATCTAAAATTCAAGAAGTCAAATTTTAGATTTAAAAATATAAATTTTCAAATGTGAAATTTTCAAATTTGCAAATTCAATATGTCACTTGTCAACAAAAGAAAGTACCACTTGTCAATATATAAAGACACTACATGTCAAACAATTAACAACCTACTACTCTCTTATTATATAGTAGAGATAGGGATAGGGATAGGGATAGGGATAGGGAGAGAACGCGCTACGGATTACTAGAAGAAAAGGGGAGAGTTTTCTCTTTTTGTATTATAATTTAATGTAAAATATGAATAGGTTAATTTTGGTGATATATAAAATAAAAGAAATGTGTAAATAAATAATAAAGGAATAAATTATTTTATAATAAAGGGATAGAAATGAGAGAGATAAAAATAGCTTTTGCTTGGATGGAAAACATGCATCCAATAGAAAAAGAGTAGGTGGAAAGTGTATAAGAAAAAGTAAGAAGTAATAGTGTAGAAAAGCAAAAAGTGAGATCAAAGAATCACTTAAGGTTTTCAAGGGGCATTTTACATTTTGCCTCAAGATTAACAGGGGGAATTAGGATTAACTAAATTCCTAATGAAATTTCAAATTTATATAATTTTTGTTGTAATCGTCGTTTTACCGATGTTACGAATGAAGAAATTTGCGACGAAAACACGCATCGCTAAGAACAGACAAAATTCATAACAGAGCTAATTCCAATTACATACTAATATTTCAAGCTTAACTTGGGTAATCACATCCCCTAAACACATCACAATAATTAATCATTCATCAATGCGCTAACAATCAAAGTTATTAATGAAAACAACATAGAAAAAAGACGGGGTCTTACATCAATCAACTGCCAAGCCTCATCAGGAGTGCTGTTAGTTACGGGAACCACCACTAGATTCATCTATCAACAACTTATCACTCGATGTAAGATCTTCATAGAATTTTATTAGAAGAAGTTCTCGAATGGCATTGTGTGGACGAAAAGTACACAACTTCTTAAATTTCTCCCAGTACTTATGTAGACTTTTCCATGCAATTAAATAATCCTGAATGTTACTTTCCTAATTAAGTTTGTTCAAGATAGTGGGAAATATTTCTCTAGGAACTTTTTCTTGAACAATGCCTAGTAAACAACAGGTTCATCAGGAAGTGAGTAATATCAGTCCTTCGTTTTTCCCTCCAATGAGAAAGGGAAGGCGAAAGCCTTAACTGCTGGCTCATCAGTATCGGTCCTTCTAGTAGTAGCACAAATAACTTCGAAATCCTTCAAATGCTTTATAGGATCTTTGCTCGACAAATTGAAGAACTTCGGGAGAAGATTAATCAATCAAAAATTTAGCTCAGAATTCGCGTTCAACTCCGGATATCTTGCATTCTGAGATTGTAGAGCAACATCCAGATCACTTGACTCTCTCAAAGTGAGCCTCAGGTTTAGGATGCCAGCCATGGTGAAAGTACTTGTTTTAGTCAAAGACAAATCTATATTAGATTCTGAAGCAGAAGAGTATACGGATTCTCTTCGAATGCAGTGTTTTCATAATGTGAAAAGGTTCATTTTCAAGAGGTATCCGACGTCTAATTTGCCTTAAGTGAAGGATTATTCTTTTGATTTTCGGATCAAAAGGAAGCAAATTAGGGTTAGAATTCAACCACAACATTTAAAGTAGAATTCATATATAGCATGCAAGCTATATCTACAAAAGTAAATAAATATAACAACCTAGAATTTAATCAACTATCATATTCACAATATCAACATATATACATCAACTAGACACAAGTGCACATTTTCGAATCCCCATCAATAACACCAAAATTTGACGTATTCTTTTAAATCGATTAGGAAAATTCACTTTACTTGTGAAACAAGTCAAGCCATGAGAAACGTTAACGGTATAGTCCAACCGGTGGTCAAGAGGCAGAACAAATTTAGAAAGGGTTTGTCACAAAGTGCAAATTCAAGAAACCAAAAGTATTTCGTCTTGGGTCGTTCTCCTTGGGATTTGAAGGTGGTTTTGTGTATGATTGACAGGCAATGGGGGTTGAAAAGTGTAATTACTAGCAACTAACAAAGCAAGAATTTTAAATGACTTGTAATGCAAGAAGTGAAATGTTCTTGGTCTAAGTTGAGAGTCCATGCGTCTCTACCATTGTTACTAGCTCCTAATATGTTGATTATATAGAATTAGTCCCACTAAGTCAACCTCTATATGTTGAGATTAGTCAAGTGAGATTAGTCAAGTCCTAAGCAACTCATTAATATGAAAGACTAAAATTAGTGGAATCAGAATGACCCATCTTATTCTACAAGTTAAAGCAAACTCATCACTAGTAAAAGCATAGCGTCAATAAAAATGAAATTAATCCACAACTCTGAATTACCAATCAATGATGGGAATTAGTGACTCTAGATATTGATGCCTTAGCATCTTTGTAGATTTCTTTAACCAAATCATACCCAATTCCTTTTGTTATTTGTTTATAAATTCATAAAATAGTAAAAATATATGTAAAATTATTTGTAATTGAATAAACATGGTACTTTGATGAGATTTTTGGTTAATTTCAGGAAAATCAGCATTGAAGCACAAAGTACAAGCGTGGAATCCAAAGTCCAAGCGCCTATGATGCTGATCAATTTTTCCATCATGACCTTTGTTCACTAAATTGGGAATATCTTGAGCTACAGAACTCCAAATCATCTGCAATTGGAAAGCTTACGTCCGGGGCTTCGATTTGGTATACAAATGTCTATGGTTGACAATTGGTTTGAGCCTAGAACAACCCTAGGAAAGTTGCAGCAGAAGAGCTGGACGCCCAGGCGCCCAGAATCAGCGCCCAGGCGCCCAGA
>JASCZI010031729.1:0-14374 GCA_036250425.1 Stylosanthes scabra
GTTTGCTGAAGTCATTGAGTGGGTTGGGCCTAGTAATGTTGTGCATGTGGTTACTGATAATGCTGCTAATTATGTATCTGCTGGAAAACTAATACATGAAAAGTATTCAAACATCTTTTGGTCTCCTTGTGCTGCCCATTGCATTAATCTCATTTTGAAAGATATTGCAAGTATGCCTGAAATAGCTGAACTTGCTTCTCGTGCTTCAAAAGTGACAATTTTTGTATACAACCATATGATCTTCTTGTCTTGGCTTAGAAAAAGGAAAAGTTGGAAAGAAATTGTCAGACCGTCTTTATTACTTTGAAAAGCATATATGACCGCAAAGAGGATTTGCAAGCATTGATGGTGGACAAATTTTTCTATTGTTCTATTGTTGCACCAAGAATCAAAGTTATAATGAAAAATTTGGGGTGAGAGAGGCTCGAACTCTCGACCTCAGGATCACTCTATAGCTATGAGACCTACGCGCTAGCCAACTGCGCCACCACCCCTTTGCTATACTCCTACGGTTTTTATATTATTTATATATTAAAACATCTTATTTTTGGTCATATAAATTAAAACATATATCTAAGTTCATTGCTAAATACAATTACTAATGGTTCAAATTTCAAGGCATGTTTCCATTCTTCGGCTGAAAATTTAGTCCCTAGAAAAAGAGAAGTTATTGTAACTTGGTTCAGAAACAAAGATTTTATGTAAATATGTTTTCCAAGAAAAGTAAATGAGCAGAAGTTTATTCTAGTATAGATACCTCTTCCAAAACAAATTGGATTGCGGAGATTACAAACAATGAATTTGTGTAGTACTTTACAACAATACAACATGACACTAGATCTAACATACATCATCTCTATCACTCTATGTGATATGAATATACTACATTACACTTTAATCCAAGGGGTGTGCTAATACAAAGAAATAAATAAGAACAGAGTATTATGCTGATTTTTATTATCTCATTCACTATGGTGATGCTGATTAGTCTGGTGTGGCTTTCTCTCTCTCTTGAAAGCTTTAACGAGATCAAGGCCAAGACCAATATTCAACATATTCATACCAGCCATCCCAAACAGAGCCAAGGGTAGCTCCATTCCCCTTCCAAATTTGTTAGAATCCCGGATCAGCTTCACTGTGATGAGAACATGAGGTATAGACCTTGCCACAAAGAATGTGAACCAATTAAGAAACCATTCCAGCTTAACAAGATTGCTCTTCGCTTCGCGTACGCCGGACATCCGTCTGAGTTTCCTCACGTGCAGGAAGATTGAATGCAGCTGTACCATCATCACATAAAGTCACTCAAACATCACACAACAGAAATCATGGTACAAACACAAGGTGGGTTTTCAAAATAACTGAATTTTCTTACCTCGCAAACTAGAGTGAGAATGAGGTAGTTGATGGTGACATTTCTAGACAAAGCAAGAGTGAAGCAAATTAGGAGAACAAAATGATGCACAAGGATGGAAGGGATCCAACCACTGTACAAGTGGTAACAAAGCATATCCCATTGATCATATGCAAAGTAGCCACATGAAAAGCACAATGCTTCAAATGCCCATGGCCATGTATGTTCTACCAACTGCGAGTGATCAAACATTCCATTCGGACCATTACTTAGCACCTGTCTCAACAAAATAAAGACCACTGCAAAACAAGTGAAAGAAGAAATAAATAATCATGACTAGGTGGCAGGTGCTCTATTTATAGACACAACAATCACACTTCTCACACACACTCTTATACCAGAATAACTAACTAATGAGAGAAAAGCTAACTATCTAACTAACCACCAAGCTGCTGAGTCAGCTTCTTCCAGACTAGAATCATCTTAGCACCAATACTCTTATGACTCAATCATAAACCCTAACCTAATCCAATTTTTTCAATAAATAATAAACTTAGATTCCACAAATTAAAATTGTCTCTATGTATAATCACTGCTATGTTTTAGCATAAGAAAGAAACAAGTAAAACAATGGCAGCAAGCTTTCCATTAATTCTAGACAATAGTATTAAAGGAGGAAGAGAGGAACCTGAAGCGGAGGTGATGGTAGAATGGAGAAGGGAGACGGAGGTGTTGACGAAGAGAGCGTCTCTGTCTGCGTCTGTGTGGGTATTTGTTTTAGTGGGTTTGCAAAAGAATATTCGGATGAGGGAGTTAGATGCCTGGTAGAAGAAAGTTCCGGCAACCACGTAGAGAAGCTGGGTGCGGTTGTTGAATATTATCTGAAAACAAATGGAGACGGCCCACAAGATGAGAGTGCCTAAGAAGAAATTCTCAACGTTCCCGTGCTGTCTTCCTCCTTCTTCTCTACCCATTCCTGCTTATGCAAAGGGCAGTATCTAGTGGACAAGGAGGAGATTGGGCAGGGGAGAAAGAAATTGAGAGCAGAGTTGTTTTTTTATTATTATTATTCTTTAAATAAAAAAAGTATTTTTCAATTTAGTTTTTTTAAAAAAGAATCATAATTTTTGTATTATATTTTAATTTTGTGAAATTTAAAAAATAATTTAATTTCTTACTCAAAATTTGAAATATTTTTATGCATTGAAAAACGATATAATAAATTTAGAAAAAAATATATTCATCGTTAATTTTTCCTATACTATTATAGTTAATTGGGTTTTATGTTTTTTTAACATGTTAATTTTTTTATGTACTCATTGAAAAATAAAAAAATTAAAGCATATGTAAAAAATTGGGAAATAAATACAAATATTTTTTCTAATTTATAAAATTAAGATAGTTTTTTAATAGGATAAAATTTAATCATTCCAATAGAGAAAATCTTAATAGCTAATATTAAGGAGATAATAGGAAGTTAATGTCATTTTTTTTTTCGATTCCGCTATTCACACACCTTTTTAGTAAACACCAAATTGATACCCGTATAACCGTATTTTTATACAGATGTAAAAGTGGTGTTTCATAAAATGGTAAATGGATAGATTTTTTTTTTTCTCTTTCCCCATTACTCGTTTCAAAAATGTAATTTTTTCTTTTAAATGGTAAAATTCTAAAATAAGATATTTTATCTAAATAAAAAAGTATAAAATTAGGATAAAGACAATGGTTTTTCGTTTTTGACTTGAGGAATATGGTTTTTTGTAACCACTTTTGGTGGTTACTGCTTACTATTCCACCCCCTTTGATCCCTTGACAGTAACCATTGTTGCTGCTTTGATCCTCCTTTCACCTCCATCTAAATTTTATCAAATTGCATCTCACAAAGAAATAACCTCATCTTGAATTTTATGGGCAACGTTATTGAGTCATTTGCCGAGGGAATAGGAAACGCAGTTGGCAAACTTTTTAGTTCCCCTGCTGAATTCCTCTCTGGCAAGTCTTGCAGGTAAACACCATACAACACATATTCATCAATGCATTTTTAGAAATTCAAAATTAAACACAAAATATGAAAATTGGAATGTAATTTTTTTTTTTTTTTCAGTTCAGCATGTGGACCAACATGGGACCTTGTTTGCTACATCGAAAATTTTTGCATTGCCAATCTGTTAAGACTCGCCATGGTATTCATTCTATTGTATGCCGGTAAGTTGTGTGTAGATAGTTGTGTGTAGATAGCGGAACCGATTTTTTTATTTTTATCAATGTTATCTAAATAATTTTCAGATTGCATAAGCATTTTCCTTATCAATCTTGTATATGTTTTGCTTTCCTTTGCAGTTCTATTGTTCTTTTATCTGCTGAATAAATTAGGCATATTTGGATGCATCTTGCGAGGGCTTTGCAAAATAATATGGGCTTGCTGCTGCTCTTATTGTTGCATATGGGAATATGCGTGCGCTTTCTTGTGTGCCAAACTAGACAAAATTAAAAGGAGAAGAAGAAGGAGGAGGAGGTTAAGAAACAAGATAGATAACAGGTTGTACTTTGCAACCGAAGGAGATTATAGTGATGAAAGCATTTCAAATCGTTTTCCATCATCACTTTCGCGTAGAAGGAGGGACTACAAAAACTCGCACTTAAGAAAATCTTTGCGGGTTAGGAATGATGGTCATGCTCGAGTTGAAATTAGTAGTTTTAAAAGAAAAAACATGCATCATGATCATGAGAATAATGCAATGAAGCATTGTGATTACGGAAGGAATGTTCATGATATTAAGGTAACTCGTACATCTAAGTTTGCTAGAAAAGGTATTAATAAGAGGAAAAGAATTCTTAGAGGGTAGATACATATAGGAATGTCGTGTATCAATAATATAGTTTCCTTGTGAAATTCCAACTCTATTAGTCCCTTTCACAAAGAAAAATTGGAAGTTATTATTTCCCTGAGCCCATCAGGCTTAGAACTACTGGCCATTGTTGACGCCATGGATGCAGTTACATTCCCCATAGAAGTACCCGCTTCAAAGGTAGTTTTTTTTTTTAAGGAAATATATTTGATTAAATTCCTTTCCTTTTTTTTTGGGCTTAAATTCCTTCCTTCATTTATTTATTTATTTTTAAAATGTTAATTCAGTTTTTTGGGTTATTATATCTTTTCTTTTGTCTTGATAATTTTTTTGGGTATTGTTTTGTCTAATTAAATCCTTTCGTTTTTGGACTTTGCTTTTTCTTTGGATTTTAATTAAATCACTTATATACAAAGATTTCTTTCTTAAAAAAATTATACATAGAGTCAGTTGAAAAGAAATGCAACAAAAATGGAAATGGGCCCAGGAAAAGAAAAACTAGAACCCAGAGCCCAACAAAAAGTAATTAGTGTTTTTTTATTAAAAAAAATTAGTTGACGTGACACAAACAAGAAAGAAAAAAAGAGTGACCTGACAAAAACCGAAAAGGTTGACAAATATACATTATAACACATATGAATAATAATACCAAAAAAAGTAAACCAAAAACAAAATAATAATACCAAAAAAAAAAACATATTAATAATGATATATATTAAAGTTTGAGTTAACAAAAAAATATATATTAAAGGTTGAAAACTGAGCAATCTAATTTATTTTATTTGATATCTTCAGTTTTGGTACAAGGCATATTGCTACGTATGGAACATGTTTTCCTATTACGTTGCAGTTTGCGCAAAGGCCTACCTTATCCAAAAAGAAAACCCAAAGTTTATGATTATTAATTATCATTATTGGTAATAAGAAGACCTAAGAATAATACCCAACTACCCAAGAATATGGAATATTGGGAATCCATTACAAAGGGTTCACCATTTACTTGACGTAGCGTGGAAGTTTGTTCATCCTTCTTTCCCCAATCCAATAGAATCTATTTAGAATGTTTTTCTGTTCATCCCCTCAAATACCATGCACAAATCAAATCACTTTAATTTGTTCATTCTCTTCTCATAAACCTATCAAATTTTAGTCTTTTTCTTTCTTTCTTTTTCTTAATCATAACAAGGTTTTTTTTTTTTTTTTGCCCTACAACATGGAAGGTGATGATGGAAAACAACCAACCCACAAAGAACCATGCAATAACAATAGTAGCAATAATAACAATAATAATGAATTGTTTGAGCAAGAGAACTTTGATTATATTCTTGCAATTAGCTTGCAAGAACAAGAGGGAGGATCAACATACACAACCTTAGCAACCATTACAAGCGAAAATGATGAAGAAGAAGGCGAATACGACGAAGATGAATCCTCTTTGGGGGATGAAGAAGAAGATGACGATTCTCAGTATTATTTAGAAAGCCAAGACTTTGAGGAGTCAGAAACTCAGTTTCTTGAAGGCGAAGGAAGCAACTACGACGACGAGGTCGAAGAAGAAGAGGAGGAGATGGAAGAAGATGAAATTGATCCAGATGAAATGTCGTATGAAGAGTTGCTTGAGTTGGGAGAGATCATAGGAGAAGAGAATAGAGGATTATCAGAAAATGAAGTGTCTTCTTGCTTATACCCTTACACTTGCAATTCTAATAGTGTTGATGGAAGAATTGATAGGTGTGTGGTTTGTCAGATAGAATATGAAGAAGGTGAATCAATGGTGGCACTTGAATGTAAGCACCCTTTTCATGAAGATTGCATAACCACATGGCTTCAGATTAAGAAGGTTTGTCCAATTTGTGGTAATGAAGTTTCAACTAATAACAATAATAATACCAACAAGATAATGCCTAAGAATGACTAGCCTTTGATTTGATTATTCTTGTTATTATGTAGCTTATTAGATTATTGTGAAGTTAATGATGTGTCTGTACATATTATTACTAGCTAGTGTATGTAAATATGTAATATTCTGCATTTGAAATTTGAATATTATTTAATTTGTTAACAAATTACTTCTGTGATGTATTACTAGCTCGTATAGCATTAATCTTTCTTCCATTATAAGAGATTTCATGTTTGAACCTTACCTTAGACATAAAAAAAAAATTACCATTGTGATCTATTCATATAATTTGATGATGCAACTATACCATCGTTGAAAAATAAATGAAGCATCAAAAGAATTGGATCCTATGTAACACCCCGAGCTTTCACTACTCAGCTTAAGTCCGAGCCAGTGAAACTCAAGATAATTACACATCCGATACGCTACCAAATATTAGACATTTAGTCGAAGAAGAAGAATATACAAGTCGAGGAGCCAATAACTATTCATAATATAGTAGAGTAGCGCAACATAGTAGGCCAATTACATAAGTATTATCTGGTACAACAATCGTAATCTTTAAACAAAACAAGGACTACCCTGTCGTTCACATCTTAAACTTCTAACTAATTTTTAAGTACAATTCTCAGTTTAACCAAAATACAACTCAACCAACAGATGGACTTCCTCTCAAAACAACCATGGCGGACACACGTTCATGCCAACCTGTCACCTGTATCTAAAATATATATATAACCACAACGGAGTGAGAACCCCATAATCACTGGGTTCCCAGTATGGAACAAACGCCTAAGGTCTAATACCGATCCTTACTTAAGTCTCAAGATCAAACAGTCACATAAAGAAAACAGTCAGTTAGAACAATTACTCAAGTAGCTCAAACATATAGTTAACTCACTTAGGCACACCCAAACAATGTCACATAAAATGCATATGATGTATGTCTATTCCTATAGGCTACAGTGATCTCACCCGATCGGTTATAATAGCCAATCCCGACCGGTCCAATACTAGCACCGGACAACCATCGGTTGTACTTCCCCGAGGACCTATCACAGGCCCCAGCCGTTTATGGTCTTTCATTCAATTCTCAAATCAATTCGGATATATTTGTGGGGGTTTCCTCAATATCATTTGACTAATCCTAAGGTAAGCCGAGATGTCAGCAAAAGGCCCCCCTGCCACTTACTACCCTTGATGGTCCGCTGTTGCCGTAAGCGGAGTCGTTAGCCCCCGCAGGCCCCTCTAGACCTAGGGTCACGTTATAGATAAAACAAGTGAAGAAAGTATCTCGTGTGGGCTAGGAAGTGGAATTGTACCATACCTTACCTTTGAAGTTGATTAAACATGTTTTTCCCCGTTTTTCATGAGAGCCGAATCGATTCTGGAATAAGTCGAATCGATTCTCTGTGGCTAAGTACAGAACCGTTTTGGTTCCTGGAGGGATTCGAATCGATTCTAGAACTGTCCGAGTCAACTCGAATCTCTTACAAAATCTTGTGAAAACGTTTCATAGGACCCTAAATCGATTCCTCTATCACCCGAGTCGATTCTTTTTACTCGGACAATTTCCTTTATTTTAAGTTGAAAGAATAGAATCGACTCGCAAGTGCATCGAATCGATTTAAGAAATCCACTTTTAGCCCCTATCAAAATTTGAATCGATTCCTCACTTTCCGGATTCGACTCGCTACACTTAGTAAAAATACTCATCGTTTAAATTCAAAACGAGTCGACTCAAGCCATGAGCGAATCGATTTAAGAAATTGGTTTTTATTTCCTGGAAGAAAACAAATCGATTCCATGAAGAACAGAGTTGACTCGCCGATCAAAGATTTCGAATCTCTAAAGGTTTTTAGGCTCAGCGAATCGACTCGGTCATCAACGAATCGATTCATTATGACAGAAAACCAGCAAAACAGTTCGAAAATCATCCTTTTTCCACCATCCTTTCCCAAACTTTTTCCAAACCAACTTGGTACCTCATAATCCCTTTTTCAAATTCGAACATTCATCTCAAATTTCAACACAATTCCATCACAAGGCCAAATTTCCATCAATTTTTCCACATTCCTATCCACTCAATTATCTTTGAAAACCAATTTAACAATCCAAATACATGCAACAACACACAATCATGTAATTCAACATTCAACACATACAATTAGATATGCAAGCAAGAAAATCAAGTAATTATAAGTCCTAGACTAAAGAATCCTACTCCGTACCTCTTGTAGACCTCCAATGTCACCAAAGTTTGGAACTCCTACTCAAACCTTCCAACCCACCAGCTCTAGTGATGCTTCCTTGGTCTCAATTTATGCTTAGTGTCTCCTATCACAAAGAGCCACCAAGAATTTCCACTTAACTTAGACCCATTAACAAGAGGAAGAGTAGAAGGAGAATTGGATGGTGATTAATTCTAGCCCTTATCTCAAGAGTGGTATGTACACGTAGGTGGGGACAAGGGCTTCGAGTAGCCACCGGCGGTGGGGCGATCGGAGCTCCGATGAGTGAGATGTGAAAGATTGAAAATGGTGTTGGTGGTGTAAGTGAGAGAGAGATAGAAGAAAGGAGTGTGTTTGTGTAAGTGTTTGGGGTGTAAATGAGTGAGAGTTGGGTCTTTGACCCATCTCACTCAATTTGACCCGATTGGATCAAATTTTTGTGTAGTGTGCACCGATTTTTACTCTAATTACTTTTTATCCAGGCATAGATTGCGTTATTAAAATTAAGGATGCTACATCGTATTACTATATTGCGAAAGAAATTTTCCCTTTGGTTTATAACTTTAACCCGCATAGCTTTATTTCCTTATTAAATTAATCAGCTGTTATCATGGACTTGAAGGTTTTTTTTTTTTTTTTTAACAATGGAAAGGCTTCACTACTAATACTTAATAATTCTTGGTAGTAAATTGAAATGACTATACTCACAGATTACATTGATACATAACATGCAGAGTACACTCTCACTCATAAGAGTTATCACCAAATTGAAATACTTGAAGATATTTTCTTTTGAATGTATAAAATTGTCTTAATTGCTCCACTAGCTCCGAAGTTGAATGTATGTATCTATGTATATTTGCAAATTGCAAACATACCTATCTATATATTTTGTTAATTATTAATATTAAAATAATAATAATATTAAGTAACCAATAAACTCTTTGTAAATAATAGTTTTTTTAAAATAATTTAATATATTTGATTTTTTTTAAAATTTGATTAAACTACTTAATATATAGACTTATATTATATTTAAATTAACATCTTCATATGAGTAACTAATTTAAAACCTTTCATAGTTTCAAAGAGACATTTAACTGCTAATGAAATGTAGTTCAAATGGTATTTGTTCTTTTTTTAATATAGATTTTGGATTCAAACTTTTTTTTGGATAAAAAAAGAAAAAACATCTTTTTTTTTGGTATTAAAAAGAAAAAACATCTAATAAAATTGGAATGATATAGAGAAATTGATCCAAATTATACGGAGAAGATTAATCAGATAAAAAAGGCCCAGAATTTTTAGAGCCCATTTAAGAAAAGGTTGGTGGGAATCATATTAGAAAAATAACAATTATTTCTTGGCCAATGTGAAACTGATGTTATTGCGATCTCTATACTTTTGAGGATTGAATTTCAACCGTAACTCAAGCCTATATCTTGCTTTTTTAATTATTCTTTGTAAATTGAAAGTTGTATGCTTTGATGGAACGTGGAATTGATCGTGATGAAGAGGGGAAGGTTCCTTGCTGTTTCTTTGGAGGCTGTCATGCTGCAACTTGCAAAAAAGCTAAGCCTATATATAGCAGTATTGCACACTGTTAGTCCTTGCAAATTAAAGTTTTGGCCTCATTATAAGAACGTTGAATTTCGAATACATGTATGAAAAGAGTAAAGGCACATCAAGAAGATGGTATTATTGAAATTTCAAATCCTACATACAAAAAAAACAAGAAAGGTAGAAATTCAATTCATGGATAGTTAATTTTATATGAAATTGAAGTTTTAAAATGGTTAAATAATAATTTAATTAAATATATTAAATTATTTAATAATTATCAAAAAAATAATTTTACATAAAATTAGTTGAACCTATGTATTAAAAAAATATATATAATATCAAGAAAAATTTAGAAGGCAAGCCACTAATTGACTAACACAAATATTTTGTCAATATATTGGACCATTTTTTAAGGAAAAGTATAGGTAATTAAGAATTTCCAAATCAATAAATCAGATAACAAAAAATAGAACATTTATAACCACTATTAATAGAACATCCACAATAAAGATCATAGAACATCCGAAACCTAAAGTAGTTATCAAATAACTTTAGAAACAGAACATTCGAAACCTAGAAACAGAACATCAAAAACTTAAAAAAATAGAACATTTAATTCAAGTTATTGGCTACCTAGCATTACTCATTTTTTATAGTAGTCAATAAAATTATGTTGATTAATTAAATATTAGTTAAACAATTTATATTAAAAATATAGATAAAATTTCAAATATATGAATGAATTGGTATTTTGTTAATTTTTAGTCATTAATTTTAATTAAAAAAATACCGATATATTTAAAACCTTTCCAAAGATATAACAGTTTATATATCCTCTTTTATTAATTTAAAATTTTTAAATAAATAAGTCATGATATAATATCAAAGTTTGTATAATAAAAACTTCTAAAATTTAATTTGTGCAGATGGTCAAAAGTAGCAAATAAAAAAATATCCCTATAATCCATTTAAATAATTTAATTAATAATTAATTTTGTGTTTATAAAAATCATTATTATATTACTCATATATAACATAACATCTTAAAAAACATATCTAGTGCAAAGTTGAGGCTGCTATAGAAGAAGCCGCATGATGTTGTTGGGATCTCACCATACCCATCCGCATGAAAAGGGTATCGTCATCAAGACAACGGCTTAGTTTCATTTCTGTCTGGCGGAAAGATTAATAATAATAATTTTATTTGTACGTTAAAATTAATTATTATGACATATTGAATTATAAAATATATATAATTTAATTTAATTTTTAGTATATATTTTATATATTCTATAATAATTAATGTTAGTAGTTAATTTTAATGTATATCTAATTTAAGTTATAAAAAAATTTAAAAAAAACAACTTATTATTACGCAAAAAGTATCTATTTTTGAATAATTATATGTGGAAGCATTTTACTTTAATTTATTATTAATATTATAATAATCTCATTCACTACTTCACTAGTATATCTCGCGGACCAAAGTTGGGATCATAAGACGACAAAAACACATTAAATATGAAAAATGGTGGCCCCCAAACCGAGCATGCATCCAAACATATAACATAATAATATCAATTAAAGTGATTTAAATGCGAAATGTTATAAAACTGAGTTTTATTTTTTCAATAACATTAACTACAAAGGTTGCAGTTAATATTTTTAGTCAAACAATTATTGTGCATGCAGAAAAATCTAACAAAAGAGAAAAAGAATCTTTCTTAAAAATTTTATTTTTACTTTTTTCCTTTTTTCTAAACTCACAATTTTATCTAGAGTGCCACTCATGTAAAATGTGAAAAACACCTTGTTCTAAACACTTTTAGTTTTTTACAATTAAAAAGTGTTTTCTATAAATCCTTATATATTAAAAATAAAAAAATTATAAAATAAAAAATTACTAAAAACATGAAGTAAAAATTGAAAATGAAGAACAATATATAATAAAAAATTGTAAAAGAAAAAATTGAGAAAATCAAAAAACAAATAAATAATAAGATAAGAATTATTAAATTAAAATGAAATCATATAAAAATAAAAATTAATATATTAAAATTCAGATTCTCAAAGATTAGAGAAATAACGATTCATAAATAAATTTTTAAAATATTTAAAAATATTCTATTTATAAATTTATAAATAAATATACAAAATATTTGTATTAAAATTAAAGTAATGATTTAACTAAAATAATAACACTTCTAAACAAAATCCATACCTTTAAAATATGTTATATATAAAATATTTAAAATATTTTAAAATTTTAATCAACGAATAAAATAAAAAAAATTTATATAAAGATAAATATTTTTAGCATCTTTATCAAAATATTTTCCTTTTATGTATTAAGTTAGCCATTAACAACCATCACACACCGTCGGCTACCATGTATTCTAACTTTTTTTTCTTCTTCTTTTTCCTTCAGTTTTTTCTTTTATTTTCAATGGTTAATTAATTTGTTGGTTGAAGATAATTAAGTAGTGTTTACTCTCAATATTATTCATTAT
This sequence comes from Stylosanthes scabra, assembly GCA_036250425.1. Classification (NCBI taxonomy): domain Eukaryota; kingdom Viridiplantae; phylum Streptophyta; class Magnoliopsida; order Fabales; family Fabaceae; genus Stylosanthes; species Stylosanthes scabra. The sequence goes on from JASCZI010031729.1 coordinate 12,411, forward strand.
TATTTACCCCAGAAAAAGATTATTTATGGTATTACTTACTCTCCTCCAAAACAAACCCCCCGAATAAAAAATTTCATTCTAGTTCAATCTAGTCCATGCAATAAAATCCATGGACAAAAACAAAAGACACTGAAACAAGTGTGAAAATTAAATGAGGAATAAAATATTTTTTAACGGCGGCTAGCATGCATTCTCTTTCTCTTTTTCTTTTTTTTTTTTAAAAAAAATAAAATAAAATAAAGTAAAATAAAATTGTATATGTTGTTTCTTCGGTGACTAGCGGCAGAAGATAAAAGTCCTACTAGCACATATAAATCTGGCCGCCCCCTATATAGTGACCTTTTTTTTCTTCTTCTTTTTTTTACAAGAAATTTATAATGGAATAAGGCACATAGAAACAAAGAAACAAAACGTGTTCAATTCATTTAGACACAACATGCATAGCCGCTTCAAGAAATGTAAAGGAAAAATCTAGTATGAAAGGTCAAGCCAACCCACTATTATAACTTGTTAACTTTAGTGGGATTTGTATTTAGTGATGATCTTTGTACTTGATTTAAGCCGAATTATGCTGCCCTTTAATTTTGTACGTCCAATAATCTTAGCATTTGTTTATTATTATTTATGCTCAGAACAAATTATCATGGTTTAAGATGTTCCCCACCAATCGTAAATTTGAAAAAGCATGCAATTTCTATCAAAAGTTCGGTTTTCCATTCTTCAATATGTTTAGTGAATCTTCTTATTAGAATTGAGATTAGGTGGGCCTAACTCAACTCCAAAAGTTAGCTCATAGGATGAGGGATGCCTCACACTGATATACTCTCAGATCATATCCTTGAGTAATGTGAAATTTGTAATACTTCTTCTCTTTTAAATGTCAATGAGGGTGAAAAAAAGCTCAGTGAGAACCGAATATATACTTCAATATGATATAGTTCTAAGAATGAATATATAATAAAGAAAAAAAAATCCTCTTTTCAATTATTAGTTGAGAGTTTGAGTCTGATTTTAAACATATTTAAAATTTTGAGTGAATTTATTTTATTTTAATAATTGATTTTGGCAAGATTGATAAAAATGTGTTATAACGAATTAGTGAAGTTTGAAAATGAATTAGATTTTAATTTTTTTGTTTGTCTTTTTAATGGATTTTCTTTCAATTTCTTTTTTCTCTCAATGGATATGAATTCGTATCACACACTTAATATAGCTGTATTAATTAAGATGTTAAAATGTTAATAATTAATTATTAATTAATTATCTCACTAATCAAAATGATTGACAGTGTTCAAAGTTGGATAATAATTAATAAATACTTAAAGAGTATACATGAAATTTTCTGTTTAGATTTTATTATTTTCTATTTTCATGTATTTGAGTGGTGTATGTTTACATGTTTAAATGGTCTGGTTGTTTAAAAAGAATTAAGGAAAATTATCATAAAACGTGTATATTAAGAAATAGCTATCAATTAACTGCGGCATATAAAAATACATGCTGCAGTAAATAAATTTAATTGTTTAGATTTGATTATTCTAATAACCAAGGTTCTGAAAACCGGACCGGTCATCGAACCGTTCAAGCTACCGGTTAGAGGTTTTAAAGGTTTAACCGGTTCGACCGAAGGTTCAACCGTTTTATAATAAAATTATATATAAAATAAAAATAAAGATAAAAATATAATTATATTATAATGTAGACCTTAAAATGCCTTTTAAATATAAAGTACTAAATCTACAAAGTATAATAATATCACTTAAGTATAATATATAAAGTCAATATTAATTATTTTATATTAAAATAACTATTATTGTTATATTTTAATAACTTATTATTTATTTATACTTACTATATGATAACATGCAAACATTTATTGAAAAATAATATTAGTAAATATCATATAATCATGAAAAAATAAAAAATAAAAAATAAAAAATAAGTTGTGTTTAATAAAAATTATA
>JASCZI010031731.1:864-11501 GCA_036250425.1 Stylosanthes scabra
CTAAAAATTATACTCGAATTTCATTTATATCATGCAAATATTTCAAATAATACATCACACATATTTATTTCAAAACATATGATACAAAATTTCAAACAAAAACAACATATCTTACAATACTTGATGACATATAGATAACAAGTACTTATATTACACATTTCCATCATTAATCAAGTTGGCAATATTTCCTTCATCATCCTCAAGAAAATCGGAGAAATCAAAGTGGGTGGAGTGATTTTCAGCATCACTTGTTGAAACAAAATTTGTTTCTTTCTCTTTATCATCTTTCTTCAATGAAGCTTGATAAAAGGTCGACCAAATGCTTTGGAGTACGACAGGTACGAGACCAATGGCCAACACCACCACAACGAAAGCATTTATTCTCCGTTTTCTTATTATTCTGCCCGTTATTCCTCTCCCACTTCAGGTGGGGTTTTTTCTTGTGGAAATTATTCCTTCTTCTTCCATAAAATTTTCTTTTATTAATTTCCTTCCTTTTATCCCTTCTAGGGTCATGATTTGCCACATTCACTTCAGGGAGTGGGCAGCGCCTGCAGGGCGACTTTCATGATTTTTCAAGAGCAGATCGTTATTCTGCTCAGCAACAAGAAGGACTGAAATTAAATCAGAATATTTATAAAAGTTCATTTCACGATATTGTTGCATCAGGACTATATTAGAGGCATGAAAGGTAGTGAAGGTTTTTTCAAGCATATCATGATCAGTGATTATTTCACCACACAATTTCAGCTGTAAGGTAATTTTGAACATAGCTGAGTTATAATCACTGACGGTTTTGAAATCTTGTATACGCAAGTGCATCCAGTCATAACGGGCACGAGGAAGTATAACCGTCCTCTGGTGATTATACCGATCATGAAGATTTTGCCATAGATCTACAGGATCTTCCAATGTGAGATATTCATTTTTCAGGGATTCATCAAGATGACGACGAATGAATATCATTGCTTTAGCACTATCCTTCTGGGATGCACTTTTTCCGGCCACAATAATGTCTCCAAGACCCATTGAATTAAGATGGATTTTGATATCAAGTATCCATGATAGAAAATTATTACCGGATATATTTAGGGGTACAAATTCGAGACGAGAGAGATTAGACATGGTGATAGATTAATACCTCACTTCGGAGAAACCTGATTATAGCTTTATGCTTCGAAGAAAATTGATCAGAGTCTCGTGCTGATAACGTGTTATAAAATTGAAGCTATAGTCGAAGTTATAGTAGAACTAAAGCTATATAAAAGAGAATATAAGAAAAGGAAGAGAGAGAAAGCTGTAGAGAGCAAGTATTAGAAATTCTTATTGATTTCTGGATATGAAAAACTTATAAAATCATAGCCCTATTTATAGTAAAAGATTTACTATTACATGAAAAAGAATGAACGGCTATGATTCATTTACTATGCAACATAGTAACTTGATTTGGAATGGACGGCCATGATTTATTCGGTTACTATGCAGCATAGTGCCGGCATAGTAACCATCTGCCGACACTCAATAATTGTAACATTTACAATCTTTTTACTAGGTATATAAAGCTTTTCACATTGTGTGTAGCCAATATTTTATATTGGCAATGATAAATGTCAGGTAATTAACAAAAATTCAGCCAACATCACCTAACAATTTAAATTAAATATTTTTTGTTTCTTTAATATTTGGATGTTCTGTTTTTATTATTGGTTTAAGATATTCTATTTCTAAAAAAATTATAGATGTTCACTAATTTTTATTATGGATAGATGTTCTATAAATTAGTTACGGATGCTCTATTTTTATTGGCTGATTTATTAGTTAGAAAAATATTGGTTACCTATATTTTTTCGTCCAATTTCTATACATAGTACTGAACTTCTTTAATCAAAAGATATAAAGTTTAATCCTTATTGAACACAAAAAGAAATAATTTTAACATAACACAAATAAAAAGATAGTAAAAAAGCTTATAAAAAAATTTCAGGCAAACAAAAAATGTGAGGTATTATACAAGGAGACATGTTAGAGATGTATATTGATGGTGTAATTTTTCTTATCGATTTAAACTTTTAGAAAATGTGATTTCATATATAATACTAGAAAAATAATAGTATAAAATTATCTCATTTAATTAACTTAATATTTCATAAGTACACATTTTTTTATGTCTATTCATAAGTACATATTTGTTACATTTAATATTGCTCAATTATTCAGGCAGTAATTAAAAAATACAAATTAAAATAAAATAATTTTGATGTTCTCTTTGAGATGATTCTTTTAATTGTTTCTTAACTATTTATAATTTTATATTAAGAATAGATGCCTTATAATGAGCTTTTACGCAATTAAATAGCATTATAATCTAATGAATATATAGTTATCAAAATATGTTGGTTAGTCAATACAAATTAAAGCCACACCTAATATAACCATAAAACATTTAGTGGTTGAAGAGACACAAGCTCAACTAGAATAATTACAATCGATAATAAGTTAATAACTCTTTCATCACTAAAGTTAGAGGGCTTTTTGTTTATATTTACGTTAATATATATTTTGCAGCTTTCGGTACAAGGGACATCGTAATTAGTTTTGGAATCATTCTTATATATAAGTATTTATGAAATATTATAAGCTTATATAAAACATTCATGTACTAGAGAGATAAATTATTAGATGTCTATGAAAACTTTATTACGTTTTCAAAAGATTAGAGATATAATTATTTATATATATTTTTTTATTAGCTTAACGAGTTAAAAAAATATATCATGCATAAAACAGTATTAGAGATTTATGATTGAAAAGTCTAGAGGTCAATTATTGTCAAATTTAAAAAAAAATAATTTCATAAGATAAATAAAATAAAAAAGAAGATTTATGAAAAATTTTTCACACAAAAATTAAAAAGGTATTGCATGTTTGAGGAAATATATTAAATAAATAACTATTTATGTGCCTGAGTGGATTGAGGGGCAATAACTAAATTAAACATAACCTCTTGAACCTTTTCTTTTTCCTTTATCGTCAATATTATGTTTACAATATTTTATTACGAGGCATATAAATTAAAGCTTTTCACGTTACGTAGCCTATATTTTATATTAATAATGTTCAATTGAACAATAAATGACACTATTATCTAATGAATAGTTATCAAATATATATGTTGGCCAAGAGACATTTTCAAATTAACTATGCAAAAACATTTTTTTATTAGCATTATTTTCTAACTCTTCGTATAAGTTTTAGTATGATTCCGCATTTTAAGGAATATTTGAACCCTATATAAATCACGACATGTCATAAGCAAGTTTTTGAAGAACAACAAAGAGAGTAGTGAGCAATGGCTAAGAATGGTGCAACACTTGCAATTTCAATAATGTTAACAATTTTAGTAATGATTTGTTCTTCCATAGATAACTTTGATGAAACTATTTCTGAAGAGATTCGGAGTACATCTTATTATTATATTACATCTGAGTCTCTAGATTATCTTGTGAAGCAGTGCTTGATGAAACACAATAAGAAAGAGTGTGTTTTGGAATGCATTAAGCGCAGAAGCAGACAACTTTATCCGAACGATAAAAAAAAACAGCTCGAGTGGATTGAGCATATGGTTGCTTACTACAACAGAAAAATCTTGTAAGCATATAAGTTTTGGTTTCTATTATAATCTTATATTTATATTTGATATCATCATTATTTGCTTCATTTTCCTACTTTTTTTTTTCTTTCGAGAAAGTGTCTGTGCCATATAAAATCATATAAATAAAACAAAATTCTCAAAGATAATATTAATAAATCATGGTTTATTTCAAAGTTTTGTTTTCGTTTTGAACTTTTTTTTTTTTTTTTGTGTGTGTAAACTAGATGTATGTTGAACTTGGTTTCCCAAATGTAATTTTTTTTTAGTGCTAGGGAGATGATAATTAAAGTTAATTTATTTAATTTGAAATTTATAATATAATATATTATACTTTTGTTACATCTAAACTTAAAATTATGGTGGTGATTAATGAATGTTAAATATAAAGAAACTTTGTTATTTGAGCTATTTTTTTTTATTATCTCTCATTTTTATCTGGAAGCTCATCAATGTCGAAAATTAAATAAATTTATAATAAAGAATGATATTTATAACCCAAAATCAATTATTATGTATTTGTGTATAAAAATATTTATAATTTCTAATCCAAATGCAATCCGAGTGCGTCCAAATCACATTCCATAATTAATTTCCTAACCCACCTTTCACCCTCTCCATATTTTCCAAGTCAAAAGTGAGAATCCTATTATTTACTTTTCAATTTAAGTAGATCACATCCAAAACCTTCATTTTTATCTTCTTCCCTCACCTCAAAAGCAAATCTTTATAGTGATAGGATTGGGAAGCCTTTATACTAAGATGGCGGCTACGGAGTATTATGTGTTTCTGAACTTTTAATTTTTTTAATTGTCATAATTATAAAAAGATTTATTTTTAATTAAATTATAAATTTATCAAGATACAATTGATTATTGAAAAATTTTAGATAAAATTTTATGTTTTTTATTTTTTAAATTAGTTGTGTCTAAAATTTCAAATTTTAAATATAAAATATGATTGTTAATATAATTATAATATTTTTTTATTTGCAGAGAGTGGGAGAGAGAGTGGGAGAGAGAGATGGAAAGAGAGAGGAGGGGAGGGAGAGGGAGAGAGAGAGACCCAGGAAGAGGGATATAGGAAGAAAGGAGGAGAGAAGAGAGAGATAGGTAGAGAGAGAGTGAGGAAAGGGAGGAGAGGGATAGCAAGAAGGGGAAGCGAGATAGAGAGAAATGAGGGAGAGAGAAAAGGAGAGAAAGAAAGCAAGGGAGAAAGAGAGAAAGAAAGAGAAAGAAAGAGAGGAGAGGAGAAGATGGATAAGGAGAGGGATGGGGAGAGATATAGAGGAAGAATGAGAGAAAGGAAAAGGGAGAGAGTTAGGGGAAAGAGAAGGAGAGAGAGGGGGAGGGAGAAAGAACCAAGAAGAAAAGAGGAGAGAGGGGAGAGAGAGGCAGAGAGAGTGAGGAAAGGGAGGAGATGGATAGCAAGAAGGGAAAGCGAGATAGGGAGAAAGCGAGGGAGAGAGAGGAGAAAAGAAGATGGACAAGGAGAAGGAAGGGGAGAGATATAGAGGAAGAATGAGAGAGAGGGAAAGGGAGAGAGCTAGGAGAGAGAAGGAGAGAAAGGGGTGGAGATAAAGAGAGAGGGAGGGAAAGAGAGGTGAAGAGGGAGAGAAAAAGAGAGAGCGCAAGAGGGGGAGGGGGAGAGAGGGGAAGAAAATATACTAAACTTAGTAAATTAAATTTTATAATTCACTATATCAAATTTATTATACTAAATCAAAATATAAAGTAAAAAAAAAAATTAATATATAAAGTTCGTGTTTAATACTCGTTTATCCTTAAAACAACGAAAAACAAATTTCCTCAAGCATTACCTCCAATTTTATCACCATCACAACAAATACAAAAATAAACCTAGACATCTTGTGGAACATTCGGGGCTGATGAAGAAATCCAACAATGAAGAATGCAACACATCTCAAAGTGGGAGTGTATTTTTTGATAAGAGAATGTCTGTCATTACAACTTTTAACAATTTAATTTTCAATTCTCTCTTTCTAGAATGTCATGTAATTTGGATCTTATATGTGTTTTTTTTATTTATATATGTTATAAAATATAAATTTACAAATTTTATAGTTGAATGCGAGTGTTTTTTTTTCATGTCCAAAAAAAAAATGCGAGTGTTTTCAATTTTTTGTTTTTATTTGTTAGTTAAATTTAATCAATTTAACAGTTAAAAAGAGATATTTACATTTTCTTTAGAATATAATTTAGATTTTAGTTGGAACCATGGCAAAATTAAAAGGACACTGTAAGGGCCAAACTAGACAACATTTAGTATTTTATTTTAACCAAAAATTATTATATATAATAAATTAATTGAAAAAATAATTAAGAGTTAGAACTTAGTTGCAACTTGCAACAAGATAATTGAAGATATTGTATATCATAATTGTTAAACAAAAATAATATTTCAAAACTAACCTTAAATATTGTAGAAATAGATGGTTGTATTTAAAAGCAACAATTTGCGATGAATCCAATTTGTGATAATTGTTTGATTTGGAGGTAATAAACCCAATTTCAAAGTCAGAACCCCTTTCTCTTGAATTGACGGATTCTTTAATTGTAAATCTGAAGTTGAAGGAGATTACTACCACTACTATTCACCCTTAACCACAGTTTTTAAGGGGTTTTTATTCTTTTATTTCGTCTCATTGGATGGTAGAGTACTAGTGGTGACTCTGGTAGTATCGAAGGATTTATGATTTATGTGCTACAAGAAAAAAGTGTTGTATCATTATTTGTTGGTTTCCCTGTTGACAGCATTGATCCATCCCTATATATGTTAAAACACGACAATAAACATACTTAATTTAGATATTGTCAAATAAATTAACAAATTACAAATTCCAAAATGTTTAACTTGTTAAATAATTTTTATTTTAAAACAACAATATGTAAGTGTGTGAGGGCGCCTACACACATATATATAAAGGTTTGCGGTGGCTCAGAGAAGAGGGATTGAATCTTTTTCGGCCAAGAAGGCAAGTGCAGCTTGCTGTTAAATTTTATCTCCTCGGGTTACAGGAGACAAAAACTCACTTTTATTTCCTAAAACGCAGCAAAGTAGAAAAAACTTAAATCAAAGAGACACCAGGAAGTATCCTGGTTCGGCTATCATCACTGCAACCTACATTCAGTTTCCACCACAATTATGGTGGAATTCCACAATAATTTTCAAGAATTACAAACACCAATTCAAAAAAAATTACACTTGCCTTAACCAAGGACTTTCAATCTAAGCTAACCTAGCTTAAAAATAACCATGAGTGCTATCCCAACTCACAATGAGAATCCATCAGACTTATGATACAAAACAGAAACTAATCTAAACTTAGAATCAATTTCCAATGGCTTTTCTCAAATCAGTCGCTCTTGCCTTTTCTCTCAATGACTTTTTCTAATGCCTTGCATTTGCCTTTTCTCTCATGAAAACAAGAAGGATAAACTTAGTAAAGCAATATAGAAGATTCAAAACATTTGAATGAGAAGATAACAGAATTTACAATTCTAAATGTGCTTCAAAGATATGGATGAAATACTTTTTCTCTTAATTTCTCTCATTGCCCTTCTCTTGGCAGAATGTCCTCTTTATAAAGAAGCTTTTCCTCTAAGACAAGATGTTTTTTCTCATTGGAATCAAGCCAAAAGTTGCCGGTTGTTGAGTAATCCGAATGGGCAGAGTAGTGACCAAGGTTAGAGTTGCAACATTGCAAAATGCAAAACGCATTCTACAGAGTAGAGAGTAGTGAAATTGCCATCCTTTTGCTGTCATTGCTTTTCTTTTGTGTACTTGATTAATCTTGGCCATTCAATTCATTTTTTGGCTCCAAGTTTTCATCTTTCACCCTTCAATTTGATTCTAAGTTTGATCTTTAATTATTTGGTGAGATTATTTTGATTTCTTTCCCTCCAAAGTGTCAATTAGTGAGCTCTCTTTACCTCCAATTTCTACTGAATTTTCTGCATAATGAGATAAACAACAGCAGCAAATAAGGCAGCAATATAGGCTTATTCTTTGAAGTATAATACTACCAAAATTGGACTCAATAACCTCATAAACTAACAACACCAATAATAGATTTTTGCTAAACCAAAAGGCACAACAAATCTAATACACTATGGCCTTTTTCTTAACCTAACCAAATAATATATATATATATATATATATATATATATATATATATAACATGAGTTTTGTATGTTAGACAATTCTTTTATAATTATTACATTTATACTTCTTATTACGTAGTAGACAGCATCATTTTAATGATTATTTAGCGTCATAAACAAATAAATAATGCTTTTATGTTATTCAATGTGTAAGACAATTCTCATGTCATTTATAAAATTAATAAGAATTAAAGAAAAAAAAGTCATGGACTTATTTGGTGTAATTTTTTAAATTTTAGAGATCAAAATAACACAGTTGAAATCGCAATGACTATTTTAATATAAAGTGCAAATCTCAAAGATTAAAATAAATTATTTAACTCGATTTTAAATAATTAAAAGAATATGAACTTAGATAACAATTACATGGTAGAAAAAATCGTATACGCTCAAAAACTATCCATTATATTATTTCTCCACCGATCACAAGGGGATTCAAAGTTTATTCTCTAGCATACATGCATGCTTTATAATTAATTATTTGTTTAATATGTTTCTGCTTTCCTCAATTATTATTACACAAGCACGCGCAACTCATTGATATTTAGGATGAGATCAGAAATGCTAAATGTTTATTAATTTTAATTTATTTTGATTATTACTTTTGGCCATTAATTTTTTATATTTTAATTTATAATTTAATATTATATTTTAATTAATATTTTTTAATATTAATGACTAAATAATAATTAAAATAAATTAAAATTAATAATCACATAACGCTTCTCAATTAGTGGTATATATTGTAGTGGCTAAAGATAACTTACCAGTTGACTAGCAAATAATTAAGAAGATACGTGACAAAAAATGCGAAGTTGATAATGAAAATGCAATTAAGAAAAGGTTTAATATTTTCTACAATATCAAAAATAAGTATAATATTATTTTTTTGAAAAACTGTGATAATTTAGTTTTGATTCGGAAACCATAGATAGCTCGAGAACCACCACAGCTCTTGATGTGCAAATGGGCGAGAGGAGACACAGTTGAAGGATAAAGCAGGCGGACTTGATGGAGGTGGATGGAATTCGCCAAGCCGTCGATGGTGGTGCAAAGACAGTGAAGCAGTGGTTGCTAAAGTCGGTATATATCAATACTCAGAAGAAGGAAGTGATTACTGTGATGGCTATGTGAAGGAAGCGATGGTGCACCGGTCGTCTATGATAAATTTACTATGTTTTCAAGAGATTAATTAAAAATATAGAGAGCCATTGATTTAATTTGAAGGTTAATGCTAACCAATCAAAACTCTAGCCTCCTCTTTCTTCTTCTTATCTCGCCGCAACTTCTTCTTCTTCCTCTTTTTTCTATTCGCATCGCCATCCACCGCCTCCTCCTCCATTCAAATCTCTGGCAATTTCTGTTAGGTACCAGAGTAACTGGAGTAGAATAATGCAACTAAAATTTAGAGTCGAAAAATAGGTGAAACTAAACACGATAATTTTAACTTTGGACAATTTTGGAAATATACTAACTAAGTGGTTAAATTACAAGAAAAAAATTTACAACTCTCTTTATAATGCACTCACTCACTTATATTCCTCACCATACACCTCACTTCACACTCCACTCACTCTCTCACTTCTCTTCACACGACACACACTTCACAACTTCACTCTCTCTCACGCTCCTCACACATATATATATTTGTATATGGTGGTGAACCAACCACCCTTCTTTCTTTCTTTTTTTTTTTAATTTTAATTATTAACCATAATCATTACTCATGATTATGTTTCGTAATATCTTCAACTTTTTACTATTTACGTCATCATGATGTTTCATAAAATCTTTTCTTTTTAACCAAAATAATAATTATGTTTCTAATAATTTTCCACTCAAAATTATTATTTTAGTATCTTCATGCTGCTTCCATTTGTAGTAGGCCAAGAGACAATCTACAATAGCTATACTTGTCTGTATTGATTGGCTTGGTCATAATATTCGCAATGTTGTCATTTGTGTGGATTTTCTGCATATTCACTTTACCATCCTCCACTACTTCTCGAACAAAATGATATTGAACTCTTATGTGTTTTATCCTTGAATGAAAAACTAGATTCCTTGTAATATTGGAAACACGTCTGACTTCTTTTTGATAGGGAACACCCATAACCTTTGAGAATAATCATCTATGAAGGAAACAAAATATTTTGCTCCTCCTAGTGATGTCACCAGTGATTCCCACACATCGGAGTGAATCAAGTCTAGAATGTGCTTGCTTCTAGCAGTGGACGTTGCGAACTTCAACCTGTGCTGTTTGCTTGTCACGCAGTGCTCACAGAAGGGTAGATTCACCTTCTTGAGTCCAGGTATAACATTGCTATCTGCAAGGACTTGCAGGCCACGTTCTGACATATGGCCTAATTTGCAATGCCACATTATTGACATCTCTTCTTCATTTGCAGATGCAACAGCTGCCTCCGCGTCTTGGACTGTCTCGCCAAAAAGCATGTAGAGATATGGTTGTTATCCTTTTGGCTTTAATGATGATTCGAGCACCATTTATCACCTTCATGATTCCGCCTTCAATATTGATCTTGTACCCTTGAGCATCCAAGAGTCCAACAGACAATAAATTCTTCTTTAGGCCTTTTACATGTCTCACACCTTGAATTGCACGTATGGAACCATCATACCAATACCCACAATTTCTAAAGGGTGATCATCTCCCATGTGTACAGATCCTGACGAAACTGACTCATAGGTGCTGAACCAGTCCTGACGCGACGTCATATGATACATTGCACCACAATCTAGTATCCAAGCATCAGCCAACTGTCCACCGTCTTCACGACAAATTG
>JASCZI010031735.1:0-14324 GCA_036250425.1 Stylosanthes scabra
ATTGCGAGATCTTAAGTGATGTAACCAACAGGGGGAGACTGTACTCTTTTTCCCTTGATCTGATTTTTATCCCATAGGGTTTTTCCAGACAAGGTTTTTAACGAGGTAGTGCTCATCGTACAGGATATCGTACTCTTTTTCCCTCAGTCAGATTTTTGTCCCACAGGGTTTTTCTTGACGAGGTTTTTAATGAGGCATATCCGTAATGGACGTCCAAGGGGGAGTGTTATAAGCAAGTGGGGCGGCTAAGCCGCCGGTTACTATGCACTTGCATAGTAACCCAACAAATCATGGCCGTCCATTCCTAATCAAGTTACTATGTTGCATAGTAAATGAATCATAGCCGTTCATTCCTTTTCATGTAATAGTAAATCTTTTACTATAAATAGGGCTATGATTTCATAAGTTTTTCATATTCAGAAATCAATAAGAATTTCATATTCTTGTTCACTCTAGCTCTCTCTCTTGTTTTCTCTTATTCTCTCTTTTATAGCTTCAGTTTTATAACATTAATGATATTTTTTGATTATTTTCTTGTTGGCTAAGTTTTTGTGTCTTTCGTCTGTACTTTCCTCCAATCCAAGCTTCTTGAAATATGGTTATGTAAAATGAAAATTAACTATTTAAGTTTTCTATGAGACAATATAATATGGGATAGGGATATACTCTCGCGCATCTCGTGGACAAATAATTAGAAAGACATCTTTGCCCTTCTTCCCTGGGATCGTAACTTGGCTTTTTATTTTATAAATAAATAATAAATAATATATATTGACAGGGGATTTGTCTTCTTACACTCTATCTATAGCATTAATTGCATACTCGTTGACACATTTTCGTTTTCGTTTAAAGAAAAACCTTAAAAAAAAAAAAAAAGAAAAAAAAAAGTTTTAGCCAATATGTGCACTTATTACATAGGATAAATCAGCAATGTTACGTAATTAATAAAAGTTTAGCAAAAAATATAAAGTTGGCTAATTGTTAATTATATCAGATTTTAAATATTTCATAATTTTTATTGTGAACGTTTTATAAGTAGAGGTTGTTGATGTTTTATTTTTTTATTGATTTGTTGATTAGAAAAATATTGGTTATCTATATTTTTTCATATTTCAACTTGTTATTAATAAAATGCTTTAAATATGAGTTTAACTAATATGTGCTTTTAAGACACATAATAAACTTATTATTAATAAAAAATGTTAAATTCTTTTATTTAATAAATATAAAATAAATGCATTAAAAACTTAAATTTTTTATAATTTTAATAAAATTTTTCTCATATGTCGCGAAAATCGTGGCATATCGGTATTCCAGCACTTTTAGCCGCTGATCTTGATTGATTTTAGTTATAAAATTAATATATGATTAAGATCAACGGTTAAAAGTGCTGAAATACCGATCTGTGGCGATTAATTTTCCTATATTATAAGAGCATATGAGAGCATATGATAGATAAATTTTTTAAATATTTATATTTAATAAATATAAAATAAACACGTTGAAAATTTAAATTTTTTTTATATTCTTACACATAAAAATTTTCTCATTTTGTTATTAACATTATGATAGATAAACGCAAAAATAAAACAATGCTATTTATAAATTTTTTTTATGGGACGCCAACTTTATATTCGTATAAAAATACGTTTATTACATGCGGGTTACAAAAATTGAAATATAATTAATGTATTAATAATTGTATTTTATATGAATGTTAATTTGATATCTATTAAAATGGTCTGTGGACACTTGAATCGAAAAAAAATAATACTAATATTTTCCGCTTTGTTACACAATCGAGTGACACGTGCGTAGGAAGAGGAAAAACAAGAAAAGGTTGAATTTTTTAGCAGAAAAGAAGACATCTATTTCCACACCACACCCTGTTCGTCAACAACTCCACTCCTCTGCTGCTGTTTGATTCCGTTGTCTAAGGTTTCGGCAAAAGGGGAGAAAAAAGAAAAAAAATGAAGCATCATCATCTTGTTGTCCTTGTGCTAATGTTGGTCTCTGGAGTGACCCAATCAGTATCTGAGTTGGAGTCCTATGCTCTTAAGCCTCATATTGCTGAGTCTTTCAATGTCAGCTATCTTCAGGTACTACTTCTAACTTCTTCTTCACTTTAACTAAACAAAAATTTGAAAGTTGAAACCCCTTTCTTCTTCTTCTTATACTTTTATTATTATTATTTTTTAATTTTTTAAAATATGTAGGTAAAATCTTGCTTGTTTATGTATGTATTTATTTGCTTTGACTTTTGAGATTATTGCTTTGTTGAATAGCTGAAGAGCCAGGGTAGTTGTCCTTACACGGTGGTTATATCTACTAGCTGTTCTTCTCCTTCCTATACAAGGGATCAGATCAGTATTTCTTTTGGGGATTTTTATGGCAACCAGGTTTTGACTTTTATGCTTTTTCTTCTTCCAATTTATTCACTTATTTTTTATATGTTTTTTTGGTTGTTGAATAATACCTTGTCTAAATTATTACTAATAGTGTTAGTTAGGGAGTGGATTTTACCATCTTTCTTTAATCCATCTAGATAATTTGTTAGTTTCTTGAATCCAACCACTTGTAATTTTATGGAGGCTTCATAGTACATGAATTGATCTTATATTTGGGTGTAGAGGAGAAGGGTTAGAAGTTCAAGTAGATTTTTGTGGGCTGGGATTGCTCTTGAAGTATTAGGATGGAGACTGGAGTGTATATGACAAAACAATGTAATGTTTATAGGCATTAAGAAAGATTTAAGAATAGAAACTTGGTCAAAACTCAGAAGTGTAATGAAGATTTCAATAAGAAACAAGGGTTTCAATTGTGATATCCACAAACTACTAAGGAGTGTTTGTGAGTTTTGATTTTGGAAAGGAAGGGTTGAAGTGTAAACTGCAAATAGATTGATGGCTTTTGAATGGCTTGAAACATATTTAGTGTTAACTAATTAAGGAAGTGAAATTCATAGTTTTGTGTTTCATATGTTAAAATTTATCAGATATACGTACCAAGATTGGATGATCCAGCTTCAGGTACATTCGAGCGGTGTTCTTCAGATACATTTCAGATAGACGGTCCTTGCGCGTATCAGATATGTTATGTGTACTTATATAGATCTGGCGTAGATGGTTGGATTCCGGAGAGTGTGAAAATCAGTGGTTACTATGGCAGGCCTGTTACTTTCTATTACAATACGTTCATCCCCAGAGATACATGGTATGGTTTTGATTGGTGCAATGCTGCTTCTTCGTCGTACCACCTCTCTAATCAGAAATGGCTTCTGTTTTTGGTTCTAGGATTTGTTATTCATTTTTGGTTGTAATAAGCATCACTTGCAGATGAAATGGTGAACCTATATATGGAAAACCATTGGAGTTTGGACAGTTAGTTTTATGTAGCTTTGTTGTTTGAATTTGCATTTGATATGTGCTCACGTGGTTAATGTTTTTGGATAAGAAGACTCTATAGTCTATAGAAGTATAGAACAATCAAGGTTCTTGATGAGGTTCTGCAAATTAAAGACATAAATGATGGGAAGTTCATGCTTGATGGTAAACAATTTATGTGTTGCATCATTGGGAGTCAAAACTGAAAGATATCAATAGTAGTAGAGTTAAATTCATCATTGTTATTATAACATTAGTTGTAGGAAGTTGAAGATGTGACATTATGATCTGAATTTGATTCCGGTTTATTCTGCTCACCTTTCATCAATTTTGTTTAAGCTTCTTCTGAATTTGTTGTAAGCAATTCCTATGTCAAAGAGTTTAGTAAAACTCCATTTTGGTCCTGAGATTGACGGTTGCACCGAATTCATCCCAAACTTTGCAATTGCCCTAATATGGTTCTTGACATTGGAAAAATTGCACTATACGTCCTTAGCACCCTTTCCGTTAGAATGCCCATAACATCGTGGAAAGGGTGTCAGACTAATATAGTGTAATTTTTCTAATGCCGGGGACCATATTAGTGCAATTGCAAAGTCGGGGACCAATTCGGTGCAACACGCCAATCTAACGGATCAGAATGGGTATCAGCAGTGACTACTAACTAGGATAACTCATTCTAGTAACGAAAATATTAAATAATCCAAAATTTTGTTATAATAATGTGTAATTGTTAAAATATTATGAATACTGTTTTATTTACTTTATTTAGCGTTTAAAATAAAATAAAAAAGGAAAGAAAAAAAGGAAGGGTGTCCGGAAAGCGACAAAAAAGTTGTCTGTTATTATGATGAGGAAGACAGTTGCGAGAGTTTAGGAAGCATTGAAGGAGGAGAATGTTTCATACAACCGAAAACCTCGACACTCCTCCGCCTCTTGTACACTTCACCGCCATACACCACCTGAGTCGATGCGGTGATGGGGACCCCCAATGGGGACGTGGACGACAAGAAGAAGAGGAGGAGGAGGAAGGAGGAGGAGGACCCTAAGTTAATGGAACAGCAAGAACAACACAACAAAAAGAAGGAGGAGGAGGACGCGGAGGAGGAGGAGGATCCCAATGCAGTTTGGAGGTTTAGGATTTCGGAGCCATTGAGGGAGAGGCTCAAGGGGAAGGGAATAGAGTCTCTGTTTCCAATTCAGGCCATCACTTTTGATACCATTCTTGATGGCTCTGATCTGGTTGGTCGCGCTCGAACCGGTCAGGGCAAAACGCTGGCGTTTGTCTTGCCCATATTAGAGTCTTTGACAAACGGTATGGCTAAAGCATCCAGAAAGACTGGCTATAGGAGGCCTCCAAGCGTTCTTGTTCTTTTGCCCACCAGGGAATTGGCCTCTCAGGTTCACTCTGATTTTGAATTTTATGGTGGCGCCGTCAGATTAACATCCTGCTGTCTATATGGTGGAGCGCCTTATCAGAGCCAAGAAATTAAGCTCAAGAGAGGTGTTGATATTGTTGTTGGCACACCTGGCCGCATTAAGGTTCCTTCGGATTTATTATTGTGTTTATGAAAGTACTTAATTAATTTATTCCATTTTGTTTGATTTAACTTGAATCTTCATGTTGCATCCACTGGTATTGGTGAAGGATCATATAGAGAGGGAAAATATTGACCTAAGCCAACTTAAGTTTCGTGTCCTGGATGAAGCAGATGAGATGCTGAGGATGGGTTTTGTTGAAGATGTTGAACTTATTCTGGGTACTTTAACGGTTAACTGTCACCCAATTCATTTGGTTATTTTGACTTTCACTTGTGTATTATCATGTTGGATTGGTCTCACTCTCTTGTAGGTAAGGTAGAGAACATTAGTAAAGTCCAGACACTTCTATTCAGTGCTACTTTGCCAGACTGGGTTAAGCATGTATGCTTCTATTTCTTTCTTTCTTTCTTATCATAATTGCATTGCCTTTCTGATAAGTTTGATGTCTATTATTGCCAGATTGCTGCAAAATTTCTGAAGCCAGATAAGAAGACAGCTGACCTTGTAGGAAACACAAAAATGAAGGCAAGCACCAATGTTAGGCATATTGTTCTTCCCTGCACTACTTCTGCCAGGTCCCGCCTTATTCCAGACATCATCCGCTGTTATAGCAGGTGAATTTTCGTTATGTTATGATTAACCTCTTCCATGTTCATGCATGATATGAAATTTTAATTCTTACTTGGTTACCGATACATAATGGTTGTTCTGCTTTAGCGGAGGACGGACAATTATATTTACCGAGACAAAGGAGTCTGCTTCACAACTTGCAGGTTTCTTGCCTGGAGCACGAGCTCTCCATGGTGACATACAGCAAGCGCAACGTGAGGTCAGCCATTCATGAATTTTGATATCCTTATGTGTTAAGCGTGCTGTGTACTGTTTCTCATTAACTACTCTTCTTCCTCTTTAATGCAGGTTACATTGTCCGGCTTCAGGTCTGGAAAATTCATGACATTAGTTGCTACAAATGTGGCGGCTCGAGGTCTGGATATCAATGATGTCCAATTAATTATACAGGTACTACACATATTGAATTGGACCATTCTTATTTTCATCACAATCTTCCATTTTGATATTTATATTTGATTTATAGTGTGAACCCCCACGGGATGTAGAAGCCTATATCCATCGTTCAGGGCGCACGGGAAGAGCAGGTAATAGTGGAGTTGCTGTTATGCTTTATGATCCAAGAAGGTCAAGTATATCTAAAATCGAAAGAGAATCCGGTGTAAAATTCGAACATATATCTGCTCCTCAGCCTCATGATATTGCTAAAGCCATAGGTAGGGAAGCTGCTGAGATGATCAATCAAGTGTCTGATAGGTATGCTTGTAATTTGCTAATTCTAATTGTGTTCACTGCTTTCATTCACTGTTAACATATATTTATATGTATTAATTGCAGTGTGATTCCTGCGTTCAAGTCTACTGCTGAGGAGCTTTTGAAAAACTCCGGTTTGTCAGTTGTTGAATTGCTTGCAAAGGCTCTTGCCAAGGCTGTTGTGAGTTGATTAAAAAAATGTCAAATCCTGTCTTCAATATCTTTCTGAGCTGGCAAACTCTTTGGCTTATCATGTAATGTACAGGGCTATACTGAGATGAAGAAAAGATCTCTTCTCACTTCCATGGAGAACTATGTTACATTACTTCTTGAGATTGGGAAACCTATCTTCACTCCAACGTGAGAACTTCACTATAAGGCATGACTATGAATTGTGATAATGTTCTTACTAAGTCATTATTGGCTTTTGATTGTCAGTTTTGCATATGGAGTGTTGAGGAGATTCTTGCCCGAAGAGAAGGTTGAGGCAGTGAAGGGTCTCACTCTCACTGCTGACGGAAGTGGCTTTGTCTTTGATGTACCAGCTGAAGATTTAGATACATATCTTGCAGGTGCAGTTCTATTTTAACAATTGACTTGTGATATGAAGCAAGTTTCAGAGGAAATTATTTTCCTCTCTTCATTCTTTCAAGACATATTTGTTTCATATTTTTTTCTTTTTATTCTATCATGTGTGTCCTTTCAGGTAAGGAAAAGGCCTCAAATGTGAAGTTAGAAGTATTGACTGTGCTGCCACGTTTGCAAGAAAAAGACCAGTCAAGAGGTGGCAGATTTGGTGGTGGTGGTGGAGGTGGTCGTCGTGGTGGTTTTGGCGATAGAAATGTGGGGAGCAGGTTTTCAGGGGGAAGAGGTGGTAGCGGCAGGAATGTTAGAGTTTCCGGTGACAGATTCTTTAATAACGGTGGTGTTGGGAGAGGTCGTGGCAACAGGAGTGGAAAGAGATGGTGAAACAGATTGAGATAGGGACTTTAGACATGATGATAATTACTACATTATCATTGCCAATGGACCTGAACCTTGGTGATCTATTCATGACTAAGTGGGAGTGAAGCTGACTCCTATTCTTTGGAAGATACAAGTTCTATTTCTTTGGGTCTAGAGTTTCTTTTTTTTTGGATTAGATTTCTAAGTGTATATGTATGGCTAAATATGAAGTAGTTTTTCTTTTCTTCTATATCTTTGATTGTATCTCATTGATTCATGTAAGTGATCTCACATGTAGTGATAAAACCTATAAGGCCTTATTGCAAAGATAGTTTGGGGTAACTGCCTGTTACTTCCTGGTTTATAATTAGTTAAAATCTTACTGATATACCAATCCAATTCCGGGGTGAATGTTATGTCATGATTTAAAATGACTTTGTTAGGTGTAAATTTGATGAAATTCATAATGTGGCTTGACTTTTTAATCAACGAGTAAAAATCTATTAATAACACTATGAACTTGATTGCCAAACCTCAAATCAGCAGAAAATTTATATTTATACGAAAGAACTAATTTTTTTTTGGTCGTTGGATTGGACAACCTCAATCCTAGGTTCACTACTCACACACACATTATATTCTCTCTTTTTTACACTAGAGAGATTTTTGGGTTCTATTTTTCCTCCTAGACGAAAGAACTACTTGAACTTCAACTTCTAGTATCTTATTTCTATTCATGATGTCTTCTGTTTAAATAGATTCTCTCTTTTTATTACATTATTGTGCTAGGCCCATATTTCATGTTTACAAAGCAATGGAGTTCACGTTGGAGTTTCTCTTTGCCATGAAGCCATTCATAGCAACACTGACAGCAGTGGTTTTGGCAGCTTTTATGATGAAAATCCATGAGAGGACTAGTTGACAAGAGCAGAAAATACCACCCTATTTCCGGCACGGTGTTGGACCATCTGTTCAACTTTAACGGGCTGATCGATTTCATGACTGAGCTTGCTAGCCAAGGAAAAACTTACAGGATGCTTGGCTTTCTCAGACATGAGGTCTACACTGCAGACCCTATCAATATTGAGCATATCATGGTCACAAATTTTGCAAACTATGGCAAGGTAAAAGTAACTGCATGGCTTCATTCTTTATAGTTAGATTTTAGCATAGGATATAACAAGATTTCTTATAATAATACAAATGAGTCAAAATGTTGCAGGGTTGGTATCTATATAGTATCCTGTCAGGCCTTCTAGGGGATGGTATATTCGTGGTCGATGGCAAGAAGTGGCGGCATCAAAGAAAGACGGCAAGCTATCAATTCTAAACTAAGATCTTGAGAGACTTTAGCAGTTCAGTGTTCAAAACCAATGCAGTAAAACTTGCAGGGATAGTGCTCAGGCTGCAGCCTCAAACAATACTATTGAGCTTTAGGTAGATTTAGGATATGATCATATAATGTTCTTCAGGGGAAACACAGTATTCTAATCTTAATTTTTGTAACTGGCAGGATCTGTTCATGAAATCTAGTCTAGATACTGTATTTAAGGTTATCCTTGGTGTTGAACTGGACACAATGTGTGGAACCTTTGAAGAAGGCGAAATGTTCTCTAATGCTTTTGATGAAGCAAGTGCTGCTGTCATGTATCGGTTTTTCAACTTCTTGTGGAGGGTTAAGCGGTTCCTCAACATCGGATCAGAATCAGTACTTAGAAACAGCCTACGAGTGATCGACGAATTCGTGTATAAATTAATCAGGATCAAGATTGAGCAAGCACAAAGGCTACAAGATGGGACAAATGGAGACATTCTGTCAAGGTTTATAGAACTGAAGAAGACAGATCCAAAGTATCTGAGAGACATTGTCTTGAGTTTTGTTATTGCAGGGAAAGATACATCGGCAGTTGTCCTGTCCTGGTTTCTTTACATGGTGTGCAAGAATCCTCATGTGCAGGAGAAAATTGCACAGGAAATCTCGGAGATAACAAAAGTTGAATCCTCATAGTACTAATATTAGGCACATCTTTGCCTAATATTAGTACTATCATATTCATAATTGAGTAGAAAGTAAGAAGCATAAGAATGGAGTTGAGAAATATTAATGAATTGTCTTACTATATATTTGGGTTCACTGTGAACCTATACAATGTAACTTATGAAGGATCAGCTTGGTTTATCATCACCTTATATGCTTATAAAGTAGGATAACTAACTTAACGGAAACTGAATGGAAGATTAGAAACCAAATTACTGACACAATGTAATGTAACTAACTAAACAAACTCCAACTTGCTAGTTTTAGGCATGTTCTCAATGAAGTTATTGATTAAAGGAACCGAAAGTGTGGTTTATCAAAATTATTCATCTTCTTTTAAAGCAAAATGGATTTTAGTGGTTCACAAGACAGGACTAGAGTACTAGACCCATGAACTGGTTTTGCTAGCCATCATTAATACGGATTGAATAAATTTTGTTGGTTTGGAAAACGAAAAAAAATTGATACTTAGGAAAAAAATCTTGATTTGTAATATTTGTAGTTGGAGGCTTATCAGATGCAAATATAAATGGTACAAATATGGATTTTATTAGAAGTATGTCAGGGTCATGTTTATATTCTACTTTAATTTTTGTGAGATATGGGGTAAATTTTGTATTGTAAATTTTTCTTTTTCATATTTATATCAACTTATATATACCGAATAACTTATCTTTTAGTTTTATACTAACTTATCAAAGTTTAGTGGAGGTTAGTGTCTTAAATATTTATAAAATACCAACATATCGAGTATCATATAACTTTTTCAAAGAAAATTAGTATAATTTGTACTAAATATTTTAAAGCCAAAGAATCTGCTAAGCTGAAAAGGTAGTGATGCGGTGGGATAAGGAACAGGAAGGGCCCTGCACTGAAAACTGCACTAAAATGTGGTAATGTGGCTAAAATAATAGAATAAGATGGTGATGTTGCAAAGTAATGTAAGCAAATGTGTTCAATTGTTTTTACTTTTTAATATTGTTATTCAAATTTCAGCAGTCCATGACAACATTGGAACTTGGAAGGCGTAGTTAATACTTAGAAGAATAAAAATAAATTGAACACATGTTTATTTTGTCCTCCATCACAGAGACTTTTAGAACAATGCTTTTAATAACAAGACATTCATTCTAGATTCTACTATCTGCTTGCCTCTTCAGTTGACAGTAATCTTAGAATGCCAGTAAGGATCAAAATGCAATCCAATGGAAGAAATTAAGGGCAACCCTCTTGCCTTTGTGATCCTAATCCTCACAACACGTGCATGCACCACATCAACATCAAGCCTATGAAGCCTCTTGTATCCCACTGTTGTCCCTTTGATCATCAATTTACCATCCACATAGATCTCGTGCCGTTGGATCCGTTGACCAAGTCCAATTGCTTCCTGCACCCTAATCACATTGAATCTCAGCCCTCCATCATTGCTCCAAATTTCAACCCAGTGGTCCTCTTCACCATCATCACCACTTGGTGCCCAATATGACCATAAGTGGTCCTCATCTAGCATCTTTTCTGGCCCAAATTCTCCACTCCTTTGGCTACTAACCTTAATATACACATCCTCAGCTAGATTTTTACTGAAGATTGTGTTAATTGCACTTCTAAGCTCTTTTAATCTATGAGCATCATCATCAGATACAAGGCCAGTTGTATTTGGAGGTACATTAAGAAGTAACACACAGTTCCTCCCCACTGAATTGTAATAAATGTCAAGAAGTTCACTTAGCCTTTTTGGTGACTCTGATTTGTGCCAAAACCACCCTTGCCTGATTGAAACATCACATTCAGCTGGTAGCCAATCTGTCCCTCTTGGATCACCAGTACTTAGGTATCTGTATTGTTCATAATTAAGCAAGTTGAAATCAATACTCATCAATTAAGAAAAAGGAATAAAGAGAACCAGTAACACTATGAAATTATAGGTTTGGTAAGCCACATTATTCATTCTTTGGAAAATTTGGAAGCATTGCCTTATTTTTATTATTGATTTTGATTGAGACAGAAACACGAGTACGGTTCACAAATAATGCAACTCCATTATTGTTTTTGGCTTTTTTTTAGAGAAAGTGAGCATTATTTTTGGAAAAGCTAGCACTCATGCATCACCTTTCATACCTTATCATATATCAATATCATACTATAGTTACTACTTAGGTTTAGCTTAAAAGGAAAACTTACTGAGAGATGTTTGGGGCTCCAATTGATAGAGAAGTTCGGTTAATGGTGGACCAACATGTGTAGCCAGCAGTTCCTGTCTCATCTCCCACCCACCTAACATCAGGTCCAGCATCAGAGAAGATGTTGATGGAACTCTGCAACTCCTTCACCATGGAAAACCAATCTGAGAAGTAGTATGACGCATTTTGTGACTTTGGATCCTTTGCTCCATCAAACCATATTTCTCTAACATTCTTATACCTACCAATTAAAATTTGTTGCAATCCATCAAACAATGTGGTAAAAAATTAAATGAAAACAGATTAAGGAAAGATAATGAGAACTGACTTGTTGAGCAACTCTTGCAGTTGAGCCAAGTAGTATTCATTGTAGGCGACATCATGGCCGTACCGCGGCTCGTGTCGATCCCACGGCGAAAGGTAGATCCCCACATCGATTCTTTGTTGTGTGGCAGCATCAACAAACTCTTGAACCACATCACCTTTGCCAGCTTTCCAGGGGCTGCTAATGACAGAGTGGTCAGTGTACTTGGAAGGCCAGAGGCAGAACCCATCATGGTGCTTTGCAGTTAGAATCATCAGTGAGATTCCTGCGTCTGCTGCCACATTGGCCCATTGTTTTGTGTTCAATCCAGAAGGGTTGAATACTGCAGGGTTTTCTTGCCCAGTTCCCCATTCTCTATCTGTGAATGTGTTGACCCCAAAGTGGAGGAACATTATGATCTCCCTTTGTTGCCATTTTAACTGTGAATATGTTGGGAGTGGCAGAATTGGCAATGGGGGTGTTGATGTCGGCTTATGAGGAGAAGAAGAAGAAGAACATATAATGCAGAGTTTGAATAGTAATAGTGTAAGTAAGAAAGAATAGCACAGTGGTGTTCTATTCCTAGGCATGCTATTGATGGTTATATTGTGTTTGTTTTATGTTGTTTTTTTATATGATTGTTATGGTTAAGGAGATAGTGTGAAGATGGGATTGAAGAATCTTGAAGATGAAGCTAAGTAGATAAGAAACAACTGAAGCAAAGGTGACAAATTCTGAATGGCATTTTGTTTTGTGATTGTCATAATCAATAATCATAGATCAATGCATTCCAAATAATGATTCACGGGTTGATTTTTCTGTTCCCAATTCCACTCCACATGCAGCAGTCAAAATGTGTGTTCTACACGTGGATTTCACTTTTGAAGTTTATTTTCACATATTATAGTTAATTATTCATTGTCAGATTACCTATTTATAATATATTAATTTAGAGACTATAATAATTTCTAATTCATCTTTGTATTTTAAGATTTCTATATTGTTATGCCATTGTTAGCAAAATTTATAATATAGTACAATTTTAAAAGAGTAATTAATTAAAAATATAATTGCTCTTTTAATACTCATTAAAATATTCTTATTTTAAGACTAGAAATACTAAAACTTTCAAACTCCTTCATAATTATAATTAGACTCTGGTGATGATATTAAGATGATTCATCATGTGATGAAGGAGTTTTGGACCGTTGCGATTTCAACGCGTGTAACTGTCGCTGTCAGGGAATCTGTCTCCACTAGTGGGCCCATAGTTGGTGCTAATGACATGATAATGAAATTGACTAGGAATTTGAGCTTTTTTTGTTAGTTAAAGTTTTTCTTTCATGGGCTATTTATGCTGATACATTAATGGTGGACAAAAAGAAGTTTGGAAAAACATAATATAATAAAATATGATTCAAAACTTTTTTTAAGACCAGCTAATGTATATTTTTTTTCTAAAAAAATAATAATAATATTTAAAATAAACCAACCAACAGAAATAGCAAAGCTAAATATACTACTAAATTTTCATTTAATAAAAGAATCACAAATAAAAATACTATTTCCATACTAAAGTTAACTATCATGTATTTATATAATATATATGTAGTTTAATTTATTTTTAAAATGTATTTTATATTTTATTGTATATTATAATCTAAAATATTTTATTAAGTATTATTTTTATATTTATTTAATTATTATTTTTATTTTTATTCACCTTTTAAAATTAACAATCTTTTCTAATTTTACAAAAATATTAAAATAAATATGAAATTGTAATTGTCTAATATAGATATTTAATAAATTAAAACAAATAATTTATTAATAATTTTGATGTCTATATTAAAAACTAATTTTGTTAATTATTCCAATTTCTTTATTTAAAAAGATAATTTTGAAAAATAATTTTTTAAATAATGAAAATCAAGTAAATTAATCCTAATTTTGATGTATATCTAACATAACCCTCAAACAAAACCAATCGTTCAAATATTTAACATAGCATCGAAATTCGACTTTTTTTCTTTCAAACCGATTATTATTATTATTTAAATTTTATTTTATTTAACTTATTTTTCCTTTCTAAAATCCAACTCACACATATACGTGTAACTTATGAGAAATTTTACTAATTGAATAGTAGCCTATTTAATTTTGTTATTTCTGTTGGTTCATTTTAAATGTTATGTATTTTTTTTAAGGAATGATGTAACATCCCAAAATAATTATCCAAAATATAATTTATTTTATTATTTTTTATTTGCTAAAATAAGGTAATATTATATGTGTGAATTAGTTTATATCATAAAAAAATTTTTTAATATCAATACTATGTTAAAATGATACACGCAATAAGATTTGATGTAATAAGATTTCAAAAAAAAAAAGACAAACCGTCGGTAATGAATAGTAATACATAGTAACTATAATAATAAAATAATGAATAGTGCATAGTAACTAAATATAATATTCCAAATAGTAACCTGCATAGTAAAAATTCAAAACTATAAATAGGGCTATGATTTCATTAGTTTTTCATATTCAGAAATCAATAAGAAATCCTCTCTCTTGCTCTCTATAGCTTTTCTCTAGCTCCTTCTCTT
>JASCZI010031736.1:0-13323 GCA_036250425.1 Stylosanthes scabra
TATATATATATATATATATATATATATATATATATATATATTGGGGAATTCTATTGACTCAAGTTGGTTTTTTTTATGAATTTACATGAATAAGGTGATGAAACATAGTTTGTAGGTAAGAACACACAACCCAGTGAGATTTGAGCTTGTTGGTGTGGTTGTATATCTATTAACCACTATTTATTTCATGTGTTTCTTCTCTTTCTATAATTGCAATCTGTGGTTTGATTGATTCTGTATATCCATCATTGCTTATATGTATGCATTCATGTAATTGAGGCCTTTATTTCTGTTTAGCCCACATACCAAATGGCCTTACCTGGATACATCACCTTTGTAGCCAATTTTGAGCTTTAATATCCTTTTTATTCTTAATTAAGCACATTACAAGCCTTAAAGTGAAAAACAATTACTGTCCTCAATTTGGTCTTTGATTAATTTAGGATTTAGAGTGGTTATTTGTTTTTTAAGTGGAGAGGGAATCAAAGAAAAAGAAATCTTGGGTGACTGAAAAGGAATTTTGAAAAACAAAATGTTGAAGTATTTGGGAAACACATGTATACATTTATCAATAGAGGCATATTTATGTCATAGTTCATCAAAGGAAAAAGGGGTACAAAAGAAAAAAATAGAGCAGAAAAGCAAAAGAAAAAAAACAGAAGGAATGGTCAAATAATAAAGTTTATCAAAGAAAAAATTTGTCACTTCAAAGTAGATGCATATGTCCATTTCATCAATTAAAAAGAATTGCATTAGCATGTGTTTTGATAGAAAGAAAAAGTGAGTGTTAAATTTAAGTTTTGGGAAATTGAGAAAAATGTAAATAAACAAGAGAGTTAGGTGTGTTCTTAGTTAATCAATAATTCAAATTCCTTAGCCCACTTGACCAAATATCTATCCATATCTTCACCTTGCCCCCATTACAACCTTAAAAGTCCTCTTGACGGTTGCATGCATATATTTCATTGTTGTTGATTGTTAGATGAAAATCAATTCATAGAAAGCAAGGTTAGAAGAGAAGTGAGTGCTTTAACCCCAAGACACTTGAGAGAAAAATAGTGTATACACTTCTTGTGATGGTTCAAAAACTCAATCCTATGTTTTCCATACACTCCTTACCTTGCAAAGTACACTTGTTTTTTAATAACTTGAGTAATGGGATTGATTGGTTGCTTCAACACATCATACCCTTATGCTATTAAATATCCTTGGAAGTTAATTCATTTTGTAGATAATTAGGTAGAAGTAGTAATCCCTTAGAGTAGGTTATTTGATTGGAATTTGGTTGTGATATCTCTTGTTTTAATTTTCATTCACTCTAGCATGAGGACATGCTTTTGTTTAAGTGTGGGGATGTTTGATGAACCCAATATTGATGGTTTATTTTGTACTTAAATTAGAGGTTTCATCAATATAAACTCACATGAATAGCTAGTGAATGAGCATCTTTGTGAATTCGTTTTTAATTGTGCTTGAAATGTGAAAATACATGTTTTTAAGCTATAATCTTTCAATTTGATTTCACTTTCAAGCCATTTGTCTTTGATGTGTTTGTTTAAGTGTTTGAAGGCTTAGGAGGCAATGATGGCTTGGAAAGAGTATGAAAAACTTGCATTTTGGAAATTCATGAAGAAAAGTGGGAAAAGTGGGAAAAGTGAAGCAAATAGCAAGTTCTCCAAGCAACTATAGTTGCCCAGCAACTCAAGAAAATCCTGTCTACAAGTTCCCCAGGCAACTCAAGAAAATCCCGTCTACCAGTTGCCTAGACAACTCTCGTTGCACATGCCTCATTAAAAGTCATGTGACACACTTAAAGGGAAGCCCATTTTGGTCAATTTCTACACCATTTTGGAGCATTTGGATAACCAATTAAGAGAGGAACAAGGGGAGAATCACTCATATGACACTCAAGGGGATCAAACCAAGTTTTCATCTAGTTTTTAATTAGGCTTTTGATGTTTTTTTTTAGAGAGAGAAACTCCAATTTATCTCTAGGATTTTTAGTTCAATTTCAATTCTCTCTTCAATTCCCATTTCCAATTATTCTTAGAATCCATACTTGTTCTAGTTTACTTGTTGATTTTTCTTTATAATTACTCTAGTTATTTTTATCGTTCTTGTTCTTAAACTAGTGATTATTATTTGTGGATTTTACTTTGATTAATGAATGTTTGGGGTATTTTAATGAATTGATTGTGTTTGTTATTATCATTCTTGCATTTACTATCAATTTATAGTAGTGGATAGTTGTTGATTGTTGATTTCTCTTGATTCATGATGTTTATTTTCTATGCACATCAAGTGTTTGATAAAATGCTTTGTTTAGATATGTGATAGATTTTCATTCCTTGGTTATGAGTTGACTACATGGATGCATTTGAATCACTTTAGCCTTATTTCTATAATAATTGAGAGTGGTTTGTGTTGATTTAGATGACATTAACACTAGATTATCATTAATTCTACAATGATTAGGACTTATGAGCCAAGATGGACTATTCTTGTGTTCATTAACGCTAATCTAGTGCCTTAATGCATAAACTAGGACTTATGGCTATGAATAAAACAAATTGACTCTTTTCATCAAAGTGACAAGATTGATGAGAAGTTCACTCTAGAATATTATCTATGTTTAGAGGTGACAAGGATTATGTAATCCATAAAACCCTGTGACCAAGGTACCTTAATTTGCATTTGAATTAGCTTGTTGATTGCTTGCTTATTTTTATTTCCATTTCTTTCTTAGTTTATCTCTTGCATTCTAGTTATTCTCTATCTTACTAGTTCATAAATTGTTGCATTTAATTTCCTTATATGATTTACATTCTTACTATTGTAGTTGCTAGTTGAAAACCCTAAAATCCCTATTCTTTCCTAGCTAGTTTTAGTCATTTGTATTGATCATAAGTCCAAGGGAGAATGACCCGAGACGAAATACTCTCGGTTATTATTGTTTTGCATTATGACATTTTTTTCTAAATTTGTTCACTCTTTGATCACCGGTTGAGCTATATTTACAACATTGATATGACTTGATTTCTAAGAAAGAAATTCTCAACCAATCTTGGGAAGCGCATCAGATAGTATGTGGAAATTGGTTTGGGATGTAATTGTACGTTGTGAAAATCATTCAGCTTTTTATAGAAAGATTTAATAACCCAATGCCATTGTTAGCAACTGCGGGACTGGACTTCTACATCAATATCGGGTGCATGCGTTATTGGGTTAATACTAGCTTGTTTCTTGAACCCATGGCCCTGGTAAGGGAACATAATTTAGTAAATATTAAAAATTATTTATTTTGGTAAGTGAAATATTTTTTTTATTTAAATAAAAAAATCTATAAACATTGACGTCACAAATTTTAGAGGCCTTACTTATAATAATAATAATAATAATAATAATAGTAATAATAATAATAATAAACAACTGAAGAAATAATATCTTAACAGTATTTTGCTACCCTCCTCCTTCCACGAGTGTAGAAAAGAAAAATAAAAAGAGGCTATTGACTAATTAATATAAATTAAAATCACAATTCACAAGAGAACGACGCACGACTATTTCACGTGACTTGGCAAGGTAATCACACATTCACATGTGATGTGCTCTGAACAAAATAACAAATAAAAAACCCTATCGTACTGATACGGTGATCGTGAAAATTGCCTCTCCCCTTTTTCACCAAAAGCCAGATTATATAAGCAAAAAAGATTCAACCAGTGCCAAATATAGGCGAGTTATTCCGTAGGGCTCGCATAACCAGCCTCCCTTTGAGGCTTGACAGGGTATTGAAGATTTGCCCATCTTTAATCGAATGGCTGGTCTAATGTGCCACAAGGAATTGCATATTAGACTTCAGCGCATCGCACCAAATTAAACTACACAATAACCCCATTTTGTAGTTGGAGGCGTG
Organism: Stylosanthes scabra; assembly: GCA_036250425.1. Taxonomy (NCBI): domain Eukaryota; kingdom Viridiplantae; phylum Streptophyta; class Magnoliopsida; order Fabales; family Fabaceae; genus Stylosanthes; species Stylosanthes scabra. The sequence goes on from JASCZI010031736.1 coordinate 3,917, forward strand.
GGCCGTTGAAAAAGATTGTGAAAAGTCAATGCAATCAAATTTGGAGATCTTGGTGGCCCATTTGTTGAGAAAAACATTGAAAAAAGAAACATGTGTATAGATGTTGAACAATGGGTTGTGCCCAAAAGATTTGGTTGCATCTAACATGCAGTGGTAACCTAATACATCTAATGTTTCATTTTTATCTCAACAAAAAAAATGGATAACAAAATTACAAAAAACCCCAACGTAATAAATCAAATTTCAAGTACATTCCTGCATTTGTAATACTCAATAAATAAATAAAATTATTTGAATTCATTGTATTTTTATATTTAATGTTATTATATATATTAAGGTTTTATATTTTATTTATTATATCATTAAATTGTAAAATAAAAAAATACATTTTTTTATATATCGTAAAATTGTTAAGTTTATTTATTTAAATTTTAATTAATATCAAATTAAGATAATTAAATTTTTATTTTAATTTTGTATAATACATATCATTTAATATTTATTTATAAATAATTCTAGACCTTAATAATTATTATGTTTTTAATGTATATATTGGCTTTTAAAATACTTTTTGTTACTAAATAATTTTTGTTCTAATTATTATGTGTAATACCATGAAACTATTATTATTTCAAGAAAAAAACCAAGCTTTGATTAATAAAATATTAATATAAATTTTGATGTGCATATATACACATATACACTGATACACGCAATATCCATTAACCAATTATATAATTCTCTTAACAACATATAGGTATCTAATTTTGTCATTTACTATATTATGGTATTTTTATTTTATATATATATATATATATTTCTTTTGGACAATATTTTTTTTTTTAACCTGCAACTTATACTTCATATATGATCTTTCTATTTATGAGTATATTGGCCGCTGCTCATATATTCTGTGATAGTCACCAATACATATAACACTTGCTACTAAGACAATTTAGTGGAGCACTGTTACATTTTATTTTTTTTGGTTATAGAATTTACATTTTAATTTGGCAGTGGACCACTCACAATCAATGGGATGTATAATTTGCTAGAAAACAGATGAATGTCTTGGGCTTATTATATCTTTTTCCTTCTCATCTATGACTAACTTCATCTATCATAATGAAAATAAAAGCCCAAAATATATCTTAGTGACTGAAGCCCAACGCGACCCAAATTTTAACAAGTACTACATTATCAGAACATGCACCCATAAAATTACTTATTTCAACAATGACCACATACGTACCCATATTCATAATTAGTAATGAGACGCTCCCACCAATTAACAAGTTACACGGGCTCACACTCCTAGAAATCGCTTTACAGGTGTCTTGCCTTCTGGGCTGACACGTTAGCCAAATAGTACGAGCCTAAATGGAGGGCTCATTTAGCCAGCCCTACCGAATAACTCACCCCCAAATATATATCAACTTATCCTCGGATTTTCCTCAACAATGAGACTTGATTTCACCATCAACAAGTTATCCCGCTCTTTTGCTTACCAAAAGCACCTGCCCCCAATTTTCAAATTCAACTATTAAGTAGTTTCAACTTTCAATTAATACTTGGTGGTGCTTCTCATGAAATCCATAGTTTTAAATCGTTATTTATTGAACCTCACTTTTGTATAATTATAACGGTAATACTACAGCCTACATGTATCATTGAACATTTCCATATACATTATTTTTAACATAGAAAACTATAAATATCAGCACATAAAAAAATTTTATGTGCTAATATTTACCTTTTTCCGTATTATAAATGATGTGTGTGGATACAATGATACACGTAGATTAATTTTAATTCTATATCCAATGGTGGTACCTCTTTTTGGGGTGATTCACATAAGGTGCTTGCTCCGGTACGTTCGTTAATTAAAGCGTACCAGTACGCTAATATAAATTAGCCAGTAAGATATCGATACGTAGGGTTGCTTTATTATCCATGTCAGCGGTTAATTTTTTATTAATTATTTATATCAATGTGTAGACTAAAATATACTTATATACTTAAGTTAAAAGTCAAATTTACCCATTTAATCCTATTTGTCAAAATACCATATAATCCTTACTAATCTTATTGACAAAAATATCATTTCATAATAAACTCATACAATTAAAATCACATTAGATTAATTAAATAAATATACAATTAAATAATAAATAAATAAATAAATAACAATTTCAAATATGAGATTGTTTCTTAACAAACAACAATTACACCCAAAAATTAGAAGAGAAGAACCCTAATCCTTTCGGAAGAACCCTAATTCATGTGCCTTAAGGAATTTATACTTTTAGTGAAAGATATAACAACCAAGGATGAAGCGAATAAATCTTTTGTTAGTTATTGTTGAACTTGAAAATCAAAAGTTGGTTGGAGACATCTTATGACAAGTGCACGCAAGCCGATAGCATTTGTAAAGCCTCTTCAAGGCAATCGTAATTACCCAAGACATGTCACTGTGTCATGGAATCATGGAACTGCTACATAAGTCCATTAGGAATTTTTGGGCGTGAACTAAGCCAAATGAATTAGGGTTCTTCCCTTTTGATTTTTGTTAAGGGTGAAGATAGCAGAATATATAAAAGAAACTATAAGTGGTATATATCACAATGGAATCGTGGTACACAGTATGTGGTAAGCAATGAAATAGTAAAATTATGCAGAACAGAAGAGAGCATAACAATCTCTCATGACAGAATCAAAAGACAAAAAAGGAAAGGGATATTGTAGTCAAGGACATCGCCATTGACACTCGTCCAAAGAGCTGCAAGACCTGAATAGAAGATGAGGAAGAGTTCAAAGAGAGTAGAAAGAGAAAGGAGAAGAAGAGAAAAGAGAGAAGAAGAAGAAAGTAACAGAAAGGAGAGAGATGTACCACAATTCACGCACACTCGTAGCCTTCCAAACGCGTATTGTTTATATGCATTCTTTCACTTCCTCTGAGCCCCTGCTGTTGCGGATCGCCTTCCACGTGTCCTCTGTGAATACGGTTTTGGGTGCATGATACTCTACTGCAACGTCCTCTGTACCCATGCACGTATCATTTCTTCCCCCATTAAGAGCAACCTTGTCCTCAAGGTTGAAATGAGGAAATGAGCTTCCAAAGTGTGTAGCATGCTCCCAAGTAGTGAGGTCTGCTGCAAGATCATCCCACTAAACTAACACCTTCGGAATTTCCTGCCCCTCTTTAAGCACTGTGCATCTTCGAAGGATTTGCTGCGGTTGTAGGATTCGGCCCAGCTCACTAGTCTGGAGCGGCAGAGGTAGGTAGTGAGTCTTGGTGTCTCCCCTAAACTTCTTCAATATAGAGATATGGAAGGCATCATGGATTCGAGCCTCTGGTGGTAATTCTAATTTATATGCGACAGCACTCAACTTTTTCTTGATTCGAAATGGCCCAAAATAGCACATGCTTAATTTCTGGTGCCTCCGCAATGCCACTGAATGCTGCCTATATGGTTGTAACTTCACTAGAACCAAATCGATCTCATGAAATTCTTCATGCCTGCGATGAGAATTAGCTAATTGCTTCATGAAGTGTTGTGCCCGATTCAAATTCTGCTTCAGTGTATCCAAAAGCCTATCACGCTCAGTCAAAATCCCCTGCAGTGATGGCTCAACAACATCAGATAATTCATAGCGGATCAGAGATGGAGGTTCTCTTCCGAATAGAGCCTTAAATGGAGTCATCTTGATGCTGCTATGATACGAAGTGTTATACCAATACTGAGCCCAGGGTAACATCTCCAGCCATTTCCGAGGGCACTCAAAGCAAAAACAACGCAAGTACATCTCCAGTGTGCGGTTTAGAACCTCACTTTTCCCATCAGACTGAGGATGGTAAGCCGAACTCATTGCCAAATTTGTTCCTTGCAATCAAAATAACTGCTGCCAAAAATTGCTTACAAAGACCTTGTCTCTATCAGATACAATGGATTTGGGAAAACCATGTATCTTAACCACATTGAGTACAAAAGCTTCAGCTACTGACTTACTCGAAAAATCATACTTGAGTGGAATAAAACGGGCAAATTTCGTTAAACGATCTATTACCACCAAAATAACCGAAAAACCTTTAGTAGCAGGAAGTGCAGTAATGAAGTCCATAGCTATATCTTCCCAAACCTGAGAAGGAATTGGCAAGGGATGCAACAACCCAGCTGGCATCTTCGTTTCCACTTTTGCTTTCTGACAAACAGCACAAGAAAGAACATCCTGCCGTATATCACATTGCATATTGGGCCAATAGAAGGATGAGCAAATTCTCTCTATAGTCTTAGCTATTCCTGCATGACCTCCTAACGTGCCATCATGAAATTCCTGCAGAATGACATTGATGAGGCTACTGTCTTGTGGTATCACCACTCTATTTTGCCACAATAAGATACCATTATTGAGGAAATAATTAGAATCCTCCACTGTATTGGTTGAACATTGCAACAAGATAGCTTTCAGTTTCGCATCAGCCTCCATATCCTGTTTTAATCTTACAATCCAATCGGATTTTGGCATAGACCAAGCTGTATTGAAGCTTCGTGATAGTGCATCTGCTGGAACATTTTCAGGGCCTGGTTTGTAGTGTATCTCGAAATCAAATCCTAATAACTTGTGTAACCACCGATGCTGCTCAGGTGTGTGCAAGTCTTGTTCCAATAAGGATTTGAGGCTCCTCTGGTCTGTCCAGATGATGAAATTCTTCCCGAGCAAATCGTGACGAAATTTAGCTACGGCTTCTGTGATAGCATAAAATTCCCTCACATAAGCTGATTGTTTCTGCATCAATGGAGATAGCTTCTTGGAAAAGAAGGCTATGGGGTGTTCATTCTGAAGCAGAACCACTCCAACGCCTGTGCCCGAGGCATCTGTTTCCAACTCAAATGGTAACTCAAAATTAGGCAATGCTAAGATTGGTTTGGAAGAGATAGTAGTTTTGAGTGCCTCAAAAGCCTGAATCGCTGCAGGTGACCACTCAAAAGCATCTTTCTTCAATAAATCGGTCAATGGGGCTGCCAATGCAGCATAGCCTTGAATAAATCTACGGTAATAACCCGTAAGACCCAAGAAACCTCTTAGCTACTTAATAGTAGAAGGTGCTGGCCACTCCATCACTGCTTGCACCTTATCTGAATCCATGTGGACACCATTGCCTGAGATCATGTGGCCTAATAATCAACATTGGGCACTCCAAATAAACATTTGGAGAATTTAGCAAATAAGGATTCTTGCTTCAGCAACTGCAACACAATCTCTAAGTGGTGTAAATGTGTTTCCCATGAAGGACTCTATACGAGAGTATCATCGAAAAACACAAGTACGAATCGTCGCAAATATGGTCTAAACACATCGTTCATGAGGCTCTGGAAGGTTGCTGGTGCATTAGTTAACCCAAATGACATTACCAGCCATTCATGCAAGCCTTGGTGGGTTCTAAAAATAGTCTTGAACCTATCTTCTGGGTTAACAAGAATCTGGTGATAACCTGAACGAAGATCCAGCTTAGAGAACACCATTGCACCAAAAAGCTCATCCAACAATTCATCTACTGTTGGGATAGGAAAGCTATCCTTCACGGTTATTTTATTTAACGCCCTGTAATCTGTGCAAAAGCGCCAAGAGCCATCTTTCTTTTTGACTAGCAGAATCGGAGAGGAGAAGGGACTCTTGCTAGGTTGGATGATGCCATCTCTCAACATCTCATGAACCATGCTTTTTATTTGCTCCTTTTGGCTATGAGGGTATCTATAGGGTTGTGCTTTCACTGGGTCAGCACCCTGCACCAATGGGATATGATGATCATGAGCACGAGGAAGAGGTAGCCCCGATGGAGTGTCAAACACCACAGCATATGAGTTTAGTAGCTTTGCTAAATCAGCAGGCATATCATGTGGTAGTTGCAGAGAAGATTGTGAGTGATCCGTGGATTGAACTTCCAAAGTAAAACAAGCAGCTATAGCATTTGTATGCACTAGATGCCTAATGTGATTAAATTGAGCCTCAATTGGCAATGGATCAGGATCCCCATATAGTGTAAAAAACTTGCCCTCATGCAGAAATTTTATGTAACCAGCATCATAGTCAACGATGTGGGCACGAAGCCGCTTAAGCCAAGTATTGCCCAAAATAAAATCACCTCCAGCAACATTTAAAACAAAAACATGAGGGACAGTAATAGTATAGCCAGGAAAATCCACATTCACCGAAGGAATCCTACCCTCAACAGTCAGAACATCAAAATTTCCTACTATTACCTTGATACCCGGAGCTGGTTCAATAGGGAGGTTTAAGAACTTAGCTAATCGTGGTTGGATAAAGCTATCAGAGCTCCCCCCATCGAGTAGAACCTGGATCCCAACTCCATTAATTGATGCTTTCATATGCAAGGTAGATGGACCACTCGTACCATGCATAGCATTGTAGGAAAGATGGCGTTCTAACACCTCTTGCTCAAGCTGTTGCACTGTAGCATCCACTGGCTCAAGTTCCTCCACCCCTACTTCCTCCAAGATTTCCTCATCAGGTTCCAATTGCAATACCATAAGCTGCTTATTCGCGCAATGATGAGAGGATGAAAATCGTTCATCACACCAATAGCAGAGTCCTTTCTCACGACGGCTCTGCATCTCAGCAGAACATAATTTGCGAATTGAGTTCTTTGTAGGTGCTGGTAGAGTACGCTGGGCTGGTGCAGAGATAAGAGGTGGTAGAGGAGTGCGATTAGGGTTGCGAGAAAAGGGCGAAGATGGGGTTGCTGATGCGGGTGTGCGGAAACAAGATGACCCCATAGTGTTGCGTGGGTTAGAAGAAAATTTGTCCTCGTATAAACGAGCCAATGTCAGGGCCTTCATCAAGGAAAGGGGGCACTGTGCCTTGACTTGCCGGCGAATTTCGGGCTTCAGCCCGCTAATAAAACAATCACTCAAGGCCTCAAGAGGCTCTATACTTGTGCGATTAGCTAGGGCCACAAATTCCGCGTAGTACTCACCCACTGAAGCAGATTGTTGCAGCTTAAACAGAAGCTCCCTGGGAGATTCAAATAAAGAGGGTCCAAACTCCAATTCAACGGCGCGTTTCAAGTGAGCCCAAGAACAAAATAGCGTTGATCTTTGAGACATCTGAAACCACTGAATGGCCGAGCCTGCCATGTGCATTGCTGCAACTCCGATTTGTTCCTCCTCTGGTACTCTGAACAATTCAAAATATTGATCCATGGAAAAGATCCAACCCAAAGCATCAGAGCCGTCAAACTTTGGCAAGTCGAAATTCACCCTTCTAGTCAACCCACAACGAGGCTGAAAATCACCGCCTGAGTTCGAACCATGGGTGTGCTCCTGAGATGGAGAATGCAGAATGGGACGCTCATGAAGAAGCTGAGTGATCGAGGACTGAAGAACATCAAATTTGATGCTAGCCGCCTCAGAAGCGCGAGCCCGTTCAGCTTTGTTCTCTGCATTGGTTGCTTCCATCATCTGGAAGAGTTTCTTTACCTCAGCTTCCAAACTTTTCATGCGAGTATTATCAGCAACAGCCATGGTGGTATGAAAGCACCAAATGTTAAGGGTGAAGATAGCAGAATATATAAAAGAAACTATAAGTGGTATATATCACAATGGAATCGTGATACACAGTATGTTGTAAGCAATGAAATAGTAAAATTATGCAGAACAGAAGAGAGCATAACAATCTCTCATGACAGAATCAAAAGACAGAAAAGAAAAGGGATAATGTAGTCAAGGACATCACCATTGACACTCGTCCAAAGTGTAACACCCCGATTTTATGGTAAATCGAAACAGCGTAATTATTTGTTAATTATGCCATTAAAGTTTATAGAGACGGTAAGGAAACCAAGCCTAAACGGACACGATAAACTCGGAATTTGGAATTTTTGCGGAGATATTTGGACTCAGTGAATATTTCCAAGTGCAAGCAGCTAGTCAGCCCGTTCAAGCTGCGCCGGAAAGCGCAGCGTTATTTTTAGTGACGGTACCGGCAAAGCGTCATCCAAAGTGCAGTAAAAAGAAAATAAAGGAGTGGATATGATCAAGAAAAAGATTTAGAACACGAACGCGAACACCTATCTTAAAGATTTTGGCCCGAGGTGAGGCAAATGTGCGAAGTTACCTAACCACCCTTCCTTAATGAAACAAAAGGGGCTGAAGCCCCAAAACTCTTCATTCTTCTCTTCTTCTTCGAAGAGAAAGAAAGAACAGAAGGAAAGAAAAGAGAGAAAGGAGATGAGAGTGGTGGTGGTGGTGCCACCTTCCGGCGGCCGTAACTTCCACACCGGAACTCCGATTGACGCACCGTTTGTGGCTACGCGAAGCTCTCGACTTCCTCTTCATCAACATTACTTCCCTCTTCATCCTTACTTCTCTTTTCCTTTTTCTTTACTCCCATTATCATCATTTCTCACATCATAACCTTTCCTTTTTCTTTACTCCCATTATCATCATTTCTCACATCATAACCCCAATCTTTCTCTTTTTCCTTTTTCCCTCAAACCCCCACATCAAACCTTTAATCATGGCTCGCACTAAGCAAACAGGGAAGCGCACACGTGTGGATCCTGATGCTCCTCCACCACCACCTCGTTTATCACAAATGTCGGTGGAGTCATGGTTCGAGGAAGACGACCAGAGAACTACGTACCAAGAGCATCTCTCGAGGATGGAGATACTGGTGCCCAAGCATCTTGCTGCGGATGTGTTGCCAGAAGCAGAGTTCCAAGAGTTCTGGCGGCTCATAGACGTTCAGGGATTGTGGCAGTTCATCTCACTGCGGGAACGGTAAGTTCTTTTTGTACTTGCTTGTTTCGTTTCCTAGCGTAGGTTCAATCATACTGGTTAGGCTAGGTATTGAATGTAGAGACTTACATGCTCTAGGATATATTGTGATATGTGTGCTGTTTTGGAAACTTTTCTGAGTGCAGGTACTGCCCGCGTTTTGTGGCGGCTGCTTACACCACCATATCCATTTTCGATACCCTGAGGGCGAACGGGACCGGTAACTTCCAGTTTCGTTTCAAACTTGGGGGTCGAGAATACATCCTCACCCTTCAGCACTTGGCCAACATATGGGGGTTGCAGAATGAGGGAGCCACCTTTAAAAGTGGTAACAACCCTCATGGAAAGTGGAATGAGTTCAATAAGCTGGAGGCTGCGAGATTCCTCAATCTAGGACCAGCTGTTAGTGGGAAGTATCCTATTAGCAGGATGAGCACAACCCACCGCCTCCTATTATACATGGTTTCCTACGTATTGCTTCCTCGCAAAAGGAACCACGGGATGGCTACAGAAGAGGATCTCCCCATCATTTGGGCCATGGCACAGGAAAAACAAATCAACTGGCCATATCTCATAGCCCATAAGATGGTCAAGTACTCTCGTGGTGCG
>JASCZI010031738.1:886-12668 GCA_036250425.1 Stylosanthes scabra
AGACATTCTAGGGTCCTACAAGACCTTCCGGGGTATTCTAGAACATTCCGGAACCATCAAGAGCATTCTCAAATACTCCAGAATACTATTTAAACACCGTTTAAAAGTAACCTTCTAAAATTTATCGTGACATCTGTCTCCTAAAATATTATTCATAGATGAAATGTATTAGTGATGACTATTGAGCATTGCACTCACTCGTGCAACTTTTAAAATTTTCACTTAAATCTACTTAAATTCTCAAAGCAAATTGAAATTGAATTCTCCATCTCATTATTGTGGGTCAGCTCTTATTTTTGTTAAAAAAATTTCCTCCAAATGTATACGCAATCTTTATTATTTAGGATGCAAATAAAGGCTACCATAGACAAATACAAACCTCCATTTAATATTATTTAAATAATAGGGACATTATATTATTAATATCATACAAAACTCCATTTAATTAATTTTTTTAACTTACTTTGTTAAATTTATTTTTCTGAAAGGGTACTTTGTTAAATTTATGAACATACAGATATAACAAATTTTAATTATCTTGTCACATTAGCAAGTTTTAATTATATATATTGTCATATTATAAAATTCTTTTATAACAATACTGCAACAAATATTGGTATTACTTCAATCACCTCGTGGAAAAACAAAAAACCATAAAAAATAGTCAAAATATCATTTCTTTCAAGTTTTTTTTAAAAAAGAACACCTCATTATAAATTCTCCTTAATTCAATTATGCTAAACCCTACAACTATTTTTTTTTCGGTTCCGCTACCTACACACTCTTTTAATAGTCACCAAATTGACACTTGTATAAAATACAGTCATTGATGCGTTAACTGTCTTTCACTTTTTACGGTCCACTTCTAATAATCGTATTTTTATACAGATATAAAGTTGGTATCTGCTAAAAGGGTGTGTAGATAATATTATTTTTTTCCAATAAACAAATTTAACAAAACTGCAAGATCTAGTATAGTGTTTCTGGCCCAACCCAAATCTTACAAGTTACGCTGTTCAAAAACATAAATCTCATTACATCTCCCCACCCAAATAACACGTGATTGCCGTCACCCACCTTAGTCCCAATATCCACAAGTCCTGTATTTATTGGTCTATTTTGCTATCCTCATAAAAAGACACTTAGGCTGTCATCATGTTAGAATTTTTAGCAAAAATAAATAAATACAACCTCTTTTTTGTCATATAATATACATGGATGATTGTTGGTATCTCTCTTAGTATTTAGTAGAGAAAAAGATATTTATACTCCTGGCTTTTTAAAAATTGTATAAATTTACTCTGTTAGTATTTAATAGAGAGGAGCGCCCGCTGTGGAAGATAATTGTTTGCTCGTATAATGATCTTGATGAGAGGAAGAATTTGGAAGAGCAGCAAGGAAGAATCCAGGGAGGTGCTTGGGTTGAAATAACTGGGCTAAGATATGCAGAAGAGGAGATGTCCAAATTGTTCATTGATGGATTATAAATCCAAGTTGGGGATGGCACGAAGACAAAGTTCTGGAAACATTTGTGGATGAAAGAGGGTAGATTGAAAGATAAATTTCCCAATCTATACCGAGCAGTTCCGGATAAGAATTGTTGCATTGCAAATTGTGGGACGTGGGATGGACTTTTTTGGCGTTGAACATTTGTGTGGAGATGGCCACTACGCCAATGGGAAAAGGAAGAACTGCAATAACTATACAGAGTTCTGATTGGAGTTGGAATGAGGATGGATCAGGTGGACACTCTAATATGGAAGTACGATAACAAAGGTACATTTTCTGTTAAGTCCTTTGTTAGTGTCTTGTATAAGAACAACAATAGAGAGGTAGAGCCGAATATGTATGCGTTTGCCAAGAACTTGTGGAAGGGATTAGTTCCTCCTAGGGTAGAATTATTAGTTTGATTTGTGATCCTAGGAAAAATGAATACGAAGGACAGATTATATGAAATATGAATGATTAGGGATGTGGATGCTAATTGTGTACTCTGTGCTGCTGAATGGGAATCGGTATACCACCTATTTTTTGGGTGCAAGACTTCTTTAGCCATTTGGAACGAAGCTTTAAACCATTGGGGGCTTAGTTGGTCATGGCCGGGAGAAATGAAGGGATGCTTTGAATCTTGGATGGGAGTGCAAGTTAGGAGGGAACAAAGCGCCTTATGAATGATAATTTTCTTCTCAATTATTTGGGAAATTTGGAACCAAAGGAATACGATAATATTCAAAGGTGGAAAGCTTGATATAAGGAAAATGAAATGTGATGTGGCTGGGAGAGCACTGCAGTGGGAAAGAGAATGGAGGCAAATAAGGGACACAAGAGGTGGGTTCAACATGCCCAATAGCAGGAAATTTGGTGGTTTAGTTTAGAAATTTCATCCATACTTTGATTTTTGATTTTCTTCGTGTTTGCATATAATTTCTTGATTTGTGAACTATTGTAATCCCTGCTTTGGTTGTTTTTTTGTTTTGTACTGTGCTTTTCTCCTGGAGGGAGTTAACTATCAAAAAAAAAATTGTATTGTTTTTTCAAAAATAAGAAATTATTAAATATTATAAAAGTTAGAGGTAAATTTGTATCATTTTTAAAAAAATTAAACACATAAATATTCTTTTTTCTATTTAGTAAGTTAGCCACCACAAAATAGTGGAAAATACATTATTCATTTATGTAAGTTAGCTAGTTACAATAACATTTAGTTCAGCAGGATCAATGGTAACTTGCTTTGCAGTAAAAAATTTGTCTCCCGATGATCTTATGGAAAAGACGAAAACCTTATTCTTAAACTAAAATCAAAATTCTCTAAATCAGCTATAACACTGTTTATTATATTATAAATACTATTTTAATACTTATTTTCTTAATAATTAAGTATGTGTTTTTCTTTATTTTATTAATATAAAATTAATTAGTCAATGCATGTAAGAGTGTTTGGTGTATAAGGATTATTTTTCTCTCAAAATTGCAATGTAGAGGTGAACAAAATTAAATTAAATTTCTAAAATTTGTGAAAGGTATCAGAGACCAGTGAGTGAGAGAGAAGAAGATTAAGAATTAAGAGAGGAAAGAAAGCAGAGCTGAGAATCTAGCTTCTGCATATGAGAGAGTAAACTATTATTATGCTTAAGAGTGGTTACATTTGTAATATATATACATCAGGGATGAGAAAGAGAGAGAATGAGTGAGAGAGTAACTAATCTAACAGAATATGACACATCAGCAGAAACAGTTAGGAAGTTATAACTAATTCTATACACACTAATCATAACTACTTCTTATATTATCCTTCATCATCCCATCTATTCTGACTCCTTGACTTCTTCCAAGACTTTTGTAACTTTCTCATCAACTTGTGCTGAACACAAACTAAGAGGTTGAATTGTAAGTTGATCTCTCAACTGCAGAAAGGAAGTGGAAGGAAGTGTCTTAGTGAAAGTGTCTGCAATCTGCACATAGCCTGGAATGTGCTCAACGTGAATTACTTTGCTTGTAACATAGTCCCTTACAAAGTGAAGATCAATTTTAAAGTGCTTTGTTTTAGAGTGCAAGATGGGATTTGCAGCTAATAAAACAACACTTTGATTGCCATAGTAAGCAGTAGGAACACTAGCTACTGGACAAGCTAATTCCCCAAGCAAGCCTTTAATCCATATTAGTTCAGCAACTAAATCAGCTAGTGATCTGTACTCAGCTTCAGTGGATGACCTCGCCACTGCTCCTTGCTTTTTAGAAGACCAGGAAATTAAGTTCTTGCCTAGAAACACACAAAACCCACCTATGGATTTCCTATCATTAGGATCTCCAGCCCAATCAGAATCACAATAAGCAGCTATGTTCATGGAAGGGTCTTTAATCAATTTCAACCCATAGGATGCTGTGCCACTCACATGTCTCAACATTCTTTTTACCAATTTCCAGTGCTCTTCCAACGGGGCTTGCATAAACTGAGCCACGTTGTGCACACTAAATGCCAATTTAGGCCTTGTAACTGTCAAATACTGCAGGCTGTCGACAACAGACCGGTAGAGATGAGGATTCTCACACACTGCCCCTCCTGTAGCTCTAAGCTTGACAGTGGAAGGCAGTGGTGTATGACATGGTTTACACCCTGTCATTCCAGCTTTAGCTAGCAGATCAACATAAGTCCTCCATCTTCAGTTTTAGTTACCTGAATCCCAACGAAATAGTGGAGAACTGGAGATCCCCCATATCCTTGAGTGCAAAATCTAAATTCAGCTTCTCTATCACCTCAGCTATAACAGAATCAGAACTTCCTGTGATGATAATATCATCAACATAGATCAATACATAGGTAAGAGACCCTTGAGTTGCCTTCACAAAAACAGACACATCATATTTAGTAGCTACAAATCCAAGACCTTTAAGAGCTGTTGATAGCTTATAGTACCAAGCTCTTGGAGCTTGTTTCAATCCATAGAGTGCCTTTGTCAACTTACAAACTAAGTTCCCATCTCCCTCAACATATCCTTGAGGTTGTCTCATATATACATCTTCAGTAAGATCTCCATGTAAGAAGGCATTGTTCACATCTAACTGCCTTATCGACCATGACTTAGCAAGGGCCAATGACAAAACAATTCTGATGGAGGTAGGCTTTACAACTGGGCTATATGTTTCTGTAAAGTCAAAACCTGGTCTTTGAGAGAACTCTTGGGCCACCAACCGAGCTTTGTGCTTCTGAAGAGTGCCATCCGCATTATACTTCAACCGAAACACCCACTTACTACCAATTGCTTCCCTGCCTTCTGGGAGAGGTACCAACTTCCAAGTATTATTTCTTTGCAATGCTGCAAACTCAGCATCCATGGCCTCTTTCCATTTTGGATCAACAAGAGCCTGCTTCACAGTCTTAGGCTCAACACTTGCTTGAAACACTCTTGGTTAAAAAATTCCTGCCTTGCCTCTTGTTATCATTGGATGACTATTTGCCACCGCTTGCTGTGGTTCAGGATCAGCTATGCCAGGAAGCATAATTTCAAGATCAGAAATTGGCACTTGAATAGGAATATCTGAAGGAGCAACATGAGAGGTTGAATTTCTAGATTGATTATTCTCGGGAGAAACTGAGAGAATTAGAGAGTCATGAGCTGAAGACATTTGAGTTGCTGAACTTTGAGAAGATTGAACTTGTTGAGGAGGAGGTTGATAGGAGGAACAATTGAAATCTGAGGCATAAACTGAAAACTTGATCTCTCTTCTTCATTTCTCTTTTGACTAAAGAACTCAGAACCTTGCTCCTTGAATGGAAATCTACTTTCATAAAAAATAACATTCCTTGTAATAACTACCTTTCTTGAGGCAGTAAGGCATTTGTACCCTTTGTGAGATGTTCCATAACCAAGAAACACACTGGGAGAGGATCTAAAATCCATCTTGTGTCTGTTATAAGGCCTAAGATGAGGGAAGCACAAGCAGCCAAACACTCTCAAATGTTCATATGGAGGATTCTTTCCAAATAGCTTCTCAACTAGTGACAATCCATTGAGGATAGGAGTGGGCAAAATGTTAATGAGTTGCACAGCAGTAGTGAAGGCTTCTCCCCAAAATCAAATTGGAAGAGAGGCTCCAGCAAGCATTGTTAACCCCATCTCTACAACATGCCTATGCTTTCTTTCGGCTGTTCCATTTCGCTGATGGATATGAGGACATGCAAACCTATGAACTATGTCTTGCTCCTTAAGCATCTTGGACAAACTTACATATTCTGCAGCATTGTCACTTTGAAACACTTTCAGTTTAGCATTTAGTTGCAATTCAGCCATGTGTTGGAAATGAATAAAAACTGATTTTAATTGAGCTCTATTTCGAATCAAATATAACCAAGTAAATCTAGAGTATGCATCTATGAAATTAACAAAGTAGTAATTGCCATTTGAATCACAAATTGGAGCTGGACCCCAAATGTCAGAATACACCAACTCCAAAGGAGCATTATACAACGTTTGAGAAACTGGAAAAGGTAATTGATGAGACTTGCCAATACAACACGACTCACATACAAACTTGTCCTGACAAACAGCAATTTTGCACTGTTGCATAACTTTATTTGCAACATTCTGAGATGCATGCCCAAGCCTTGCATGCCATAACAGATAGTTATTACTATGAGACTGTACTATGCCTACTAAAGCTGCAGAAGAATGAACAGGTTCAAAGTTGAGCAACCGATACATCCCTCTTTCAACACTTCCTTCTAGAATGACCTCTTTAGAAGCCTAGGATTTCACATAACAGCCATGAGAATGAAACTCAAAGAAGACATCATTATCACAACAAAATTGATAAACACTCAATAGATTCTTGGTTATATCAGGAACTAATAGCAATTTCTGCACAATAAAATTCTTAGAGCTCAAATCAATTTTAAAATAAGCTTTTCCAACACTATTAATTCTCAACCCTTTTCCATCACCAACCACAACTTGATCAGTTCCCTCATAAGTCTCCTTCTATGCCAAATTATGTGGATCAGCTGTCATATGATGAGTTGCTCCAGAGTCTGGATACCAAGCTACATCTTGCACTGTTGCAGGAGTTGCTTGAACATTGCTGAAATTAGCTCTTGGTTGATCTCGTTGCCTAGATCGTGAATTGTATTGATCATCATCATCATATCTATACCAACATATCCGAGCTGTGTGTCCATATTTGTTACACAATTGACATTGAGGTCTATCCTGAGATCTTCCATTGTCACCTCTTCCATAACCTTGAGATCTTCCAAAATCTTGATTCTGTGAGTTATTGCGGCTGCCTCCAGAGAACTGTGATTGACCTCTTCCATAACCAGAATCTTGTTTATCATCTCTAAAGGATCTGCCGCCGCCTCTGAAACCTCCTCTAAAATTGCTTCTCTGAGCTAAATTTGCTTGAAATTGATCACTACCTTGAGTCTTCTCTTGTTCATACTGATTACTACTTTTCGATTGAACCACATTAGCTTGCACAAAATCAAGATTCGGCTTCCGAAACCTCTCAAGCATGCTTTCATGCGCCAATAGCACAGTTTCTAACTCACTTACTGTAATACCATGAGGCCTTGTCAAGATCGAAGTCAACACTGGAGCATATTCCTCTATAAGGCCATGAAGTAATGCATTGACATGCTCATTCTCACTCACGGTCTCTCCAATTGAAGCTAACGAATCAATAGTGCTCTTGATAGGAAGAACATATTCATCAACAGATCCTGAAATCTGAGTGTTACTCAGCTTATTTCGTAGCTGTATCACACGAGCCTTGACTTGAGAAGCAAAATGTCGTTCAATTCTGGTCCAGATCTAATGCGTAAACACGCAGCCAACCATCCATGTGGTGAATTCCTTCGACATTGACGCTAACAGCCAAGACTTGAGCAACGCATCTTGCCTCTTCCATTTCCGATACTCTGGATTGACCGTACCGTTTTCACAGTATTGCTGAGGAATTTCTGTTCCTGTAATATGATTGAGTAGATCGTTTCCTTCTATGCTGGATTCTGCTTGATCCTTCCACTGAAGAAAGTTGTTGTTGTCAAGTTTCATGTAGATCGGTGTTGAAGTGAAGCTCGCCCTCTGAGCAGAGCTTAGATCATTTATGTTGATGGAAGCCATTGACATAGAGCTCTGATACTATGAAAGGTATCAAAGACCAGTGAGTGAGAGAGAAGAAGATTAGGAATTAAGAGAGGAAAGAAAGCAGAGCTGAGAATCTAGCTTCTGCATATGAGAGAGTAAACTATTATTGTGCTTAAGAGTGGTTACATTTGTAGTATATATATACATCAGGGATGAGAAAGAGAAAGAATGAGTGAGAGAGTAACTAATCTAACAGAATATGACACATCAGCAAAAACAGTTAGGAAGTTATAACTAATTCTATGCACACTAATCATAACTACTTCTTATATTATCCTTCAATTTGTATCTATATTCGATTTGAATTTTATGAATATTGTCCAAGCAATTTTCACTGTTTTATTAGATTTTATTCTATCTAATTCGCATGTAAGTACGTAGGAATAGATATCAAATTTTGGTATCCACAAATTTAATGGAATATGACCCGACAAATTCAACTAAAAAATAAAAACTATCCTGTCACGCGTATGTGTTGTGCCAGCAGCTACCCTGTCGTACGCCACATCAGCATAACAACTAACACATGGCCGCGTGGAATTGGTTTAGAAAAACACGTCAGCATGGACAGTGCACGAATCACAGAGAAGATTATGGGGTGCTGTAATATTCAATCACTTCACGTATTAATTGATATCCGCGTTTATATGGATTGGATCAAATCCCGAACCAAATGCAGGTTAGGAAGCCCGTCTAAAGTTAGTTATTGGTGTGTTGTACTAATAATTTTGTTTGGTAACGATATTTATATATCTATTTTTGACTAATTAAATTCAATTAAGTCATTTATTTTTATATTGAATAGAACATTATCTTGGTGTAAAATAGCATAAAAAATAGTATCAAAATAAATTTTTATTTGACATTGAAATAATATTTTATTTGACATATAATAAATAATTTAATTGAATTTGATTAGACAAAATACGTATACATTTAGAATTATTTTTTTTTTACTATTTTAAATTTTTTATGAATATTTTTGTTTTTAAAATATTTTATAGATTTTTTTATCAGTCTTGAAATTTTTCATGTTTATTTTGTTACCACTAATGAAACTATCTAAAATGAAGCTATAAAGTTATTTCCTTAATTCACTTACGTAATTATAATTAAACACTACTTATTTATAACCAAAGTTAATAACATCTCCATCTATCTCTGTCTTTTTCCTTTTTTATTTTCTTTTTCTGGGACGAATTTTATATGTGCGTGTATCTTTTATTTTTTTCCTTATGAATTTCAGTTTCAAGCATACAGCTCAGAAACTTGTTAATAAAAGCACACAGAAAACGTAGCTATGAAATTTGGACACACTAGACATAACGTAGATGCAAATAAACATCTCTCTGAATCAAACTGCATACGCATTTAAAACAGGGCATCATTCACAATTAAAATATGTTACTAATAAAAATATAAATAAAATTAAATCCTATATATGTATCTGTATATAGATGCACAGTTAAGAAAGAGGCACAAGAAATTAAGACTTTGTTTGGTTAGAAGGAAAAAAGTGAAAATTAAGAGAGTAAAAAAAAAGAAAGAGAAAGGAAAAAAATTGAGTTGATTTTTGTTTTTTTTAAATGTATTTGGTTGAAAGAAAAATAGAAAGATCGAAATAATATAGAACCTTATGAAAAGATAATTCTATCCTCAAATATTATAAAAAAAATATTAAAAATTAAAGGAGAATCAAATGAATTTATACATTTCTTCTTGTTTTCCATCCCGTGCTGAGATTAAAAAACTTTTGAGTGGATCCCACATATTTTTTAACACTATTCAAAATTTCATTTTGACTTTCTCATGTAACTAAACAAGGAAAGATTGTTATTTTCCTTTCAATCTCCTTCCTTTCTCTCATTTTCTCCTCAAACAAACATACCTAAAGATGATGAAAATAAAGAACACCTCAAAAAATGGGAATACATGCTACTTTCAGAATTAACATTGTGTACAGCTAGCATCTTCATATTATAAATATTTATTAACAATATATACACCTAAAACAATAGCTGGAATAGCCTGTGAATATGGCATTAAATGTTGAAAAACATTTTAAATAAATAAAAAATATATTTACCAAAATCTTCATTTTAGAAATATTTATCAAAATCCGAAATATTATTAGTATCGACCTACGGCCTTACTAAACTATTATATTAATATTGGCTTAAAACAGTACTAAACTATGAAATTTTAAAAAAATTAAACCAATACCAAACTAAGTCGTATTGAAACTTGAGTGACTATTGACCTAATGACTTTTATGTTTGGGGACTTGGAATATTTTACCATCTGCTCCTTAGTCCTAATGCTGTTATTTGATGAGTTCTTGAAAATCTTGAAAATTAAAACTATCAACTTAATAACTTCTTGAATATTAATCAATCTGCCTTAAAGGATAATTAGTAAATTAAAACTATCGAGTTGAAAATACTCATAAATCAGCTTTGAAAAAGAAATAGTCTAGTAAAGATGATGGGAAATATACGATTACAAGCTTTGGAAAATTGAACAATTCAATTTATTTTTTTCTTAAAACACGGATTTTGATAAATATCATTTTTTATTTATTTAAAAAAATTTTCCATTAAATGTTTCATATTATATACGTGACACCCTTTATGAGCCACTCTGAGAAGAAATTAAAACAGAGATCAGAGAGGAAGATTGAAGAGAGAAATAATGGAAGAGGAAAAAGGAACCGTTTGTGTGACAGGTGGGACAGGGTTTGTAGCGTCATGGCTAATTAAGAATCTTCTTCAACATGGTTACTATGTTAGAGCCACCGTTAGATGCCATAGCAGTGCTGATAATAATGATGAAGGAATAACAACTGGTATGTATATATATATTTCTATAATAATCTTATTAGCTTCTAATTAATTAAAAGCTAAGGCTGAGATTTAATTATATGTGTATATTCATATTCACAGAAAAGAAGAAAGACCTGAGCTATCTGAGAAAGTTGGAAGGAGCATCAGAGAGGCTGAAGATCTTTCATGGTGACCTTGAAGAATTGGGAAGTTATGATAAGGCAATTGAAGGGTGTGTAGGGGTGTTCCACCTTGCTCATCCAATGGATGTGAATGGAGAAGAGGCCCATGAAAAGGTGACAAAGAGAGCCCTGGAAGGAACTCTTGGAATCTTGAAAGCTTGTCTTCACTCTAAGACTGTCAGAAGATTTGTTTACACTTCTAGTGCTGTCACTGTCCTCTTCAATAATAATAATGGTAACAACTAACAGTCTCTTAACTAAAAACACATGCATTGACGGTAGAATATATTAGTATTAGTTATGATATTTGTATTTATTAGTTTAATGTTATTCATAATTATAAATATTAAATTATTATTATTATTATTATTATTATTATTATTATTATTTTGATTTTTTCCACACCTATAAATTTTCATGCATTATATTACGTTATATACAACTTTAATATTATGAGTAACTCTATGAAATTAATATTAAAGAGTCAATTAAAAAATCAATAAATGAGTGAATTTTTAAAATTAAAAAAATTATAATATAAAGTTGTCATACATAATTTTTTATTTACTGCCATTAATTTTCAAATGAAGAGTACAAATACTTTTTATTTTGATTTATACTTGTCATGCACAAACCTTTCTCACCTTCCAACACATACTTCGAATTTGCATTGCTAGCTTACCTAATTAACCTACGTGTATTAAATATGCTGATTATTATTTTTTTTTTTGGTGAAATATGCTGATTATTTTTATTAGGGGTGATTTCCTGTAAAATGGGCAAGTAGGGTATAGTATCCAAATATGGTCCACGCCCTTTTTCCAGATTGCGAAAAGAAATTTTAATTGGGCCAACCTCTATCAGGTTACAAAAAACATTTTGTTTTTCTTTTAATTTTTTTTCAAATTGCAAAAAAGTACTTTTTTTAAAAACATTTTTATTCATGATTAATTTTTTTAATGAAAAACTAGCTAGATTTCTTATTCTATTTTGTTAATATAATTTATCCATGAATCTATTTATCTATCATCTTCGAAATAATTATTGAAAAAAATTATTATCTATACTAGTAGCAAATTCTGCGGTTATATATATATATATATATATATATATATATATATATATATATATTTTG
>JASCZI010031739.1:0-14274 GCA_036250425.1 Stylosanthes scabra
TGATTGATTGCTATCCCTCCTTCCTGTTAGAACCGGATAGAATGGCCCGCCAGCCTGCCATGGACAATAATAGAAAACATATCACAGGATGAACAGCAATAAGAATGCTATTGGGTGAACATTGAGATGTGTAAGACAAACAGCATTGTATTCTTTAATACTTTGCTACTTTGCTACCTCAACGAAAAAACTATTGTATGGCCACTCATGAGGGATAATTATAGAAAGACAATTTACACTGTTGACTCTATATCAAATAAGTCACGGATCAGAAAAACACAATGGTAAAGGAAACGTGAGACAAATGCTGTCAAAGAAGTGAAAACATTGCATCCTAAAATTACCCCTAAATACTAAATGAAGTAAAAGGAGACACTTTCAGCATCTTGAAATCTCAAGAACACAATCAATTCTCGTCTCATTTAGCACATAGGAGGAAGTTTAGGATAATCTATTAAAAAGATACATAGTTTCTCATAGTCAAAGACAAACATGAGAAAAATCAATAAGCAATTGATGAAAGAGGATCATCAGAAAATTAAATTTGGATGAGCTATTGAAGAAGTGATAACCTTGGTGAGCAAATATTTCCAAAGAATACTGTTTTACTAACTCGCTTCTATAACATCTAGAACAGAGAAATTGGATCAAATGCAAAACACCTTTAACAGTCACACTCTTACAGTTCCCATAATGAGAACAGGAAAGCGAAAAAGGAATCAAAATATATTGAAAGTAAAGTGATATCTAGTAGTGGTTGAAATTTCTTAGACAGGAGAAGGGAACAAACCAAAGTAACAAAATCTCTAGCCGCGATGGCTAGTATGTCAGCACAAGAGACAACTCCAGGACAGGCTTGTTCCACCTCCTCCTTGATCAAGTCGATTTTGTCGAAACCTCTCAATGTTTGATTCGGAACAGCCTGCTTCTCAATTGAATGGTTTTTGTCGCCATTGCTATCATCCAACAGCAACGAAGCATCGCAACCCTGATTTAGTAACAGGGCAAAAGCAGTCAGATGAACAAATCAAAATCACAATCAAAGCAACAAGAACTCATAATACTTAATAGAAAATAAGCAGAGAACTAAGACCAACAAATAATCCAAAAGTAAAGAATCTCAATGTACACTCTATAACATTGTGATATTAGGATAAACCTAAGTTGAAAACCTCAGTAACAAATGAGTGGCCAAAATCAATTAGGGTTAAATCAACAACAATTAAATTCAGATAATAGAGATACGAGACTAAGAATCTTGGAAGCACAGAAAAAGAAGCATGAAAGTTTGTGCATGATAATGAAAGAGGAGAAGCGCAAGAACCTGAATGAAGCAATCATGGAAGAAAAGGCGGAGGATGGCGGGGGCGGAATCCCTGCGGTCGAAGAAGATGCGAGTGACGGCGGAGCGGATAGTGTCCTCGGCCTGAGGACACGTGTCCCTGTAGAAATCGTAATCCAAGTTGGAGCCATCCCTGATCCTCTCATTGAAGAACGAATTGGAAGAAGGAGAAGAAGAAGAAGATGGAAGGTGAAGGGTTTGGGTCTGTTTCTGAGAATGAGGTATGGATTGGGTTTGGATTTGGTTTTGGATTTTGGATTGGGATTCGCGGCGTGGGTTCCTGAGGGAGAGAAGCACCGGTACCAGCAGCGCCACCACTATCCACACGTTGAACCAGTTCACCATATTCGCTTCTTCTTCTTCTTTGCCCGAAGATCTTTGTTTCTGAGATCAAGAGAGAGAATGGGAGAGAGAATGAAAGTGCAAAATTGGTCTGAAGACGAAGTGGCGGGAAGAAACGGTTGGGGGCACTGAGTTTGGTTCGTTCTTTCTGTAACTGACTTGGACCAGCAAGTCAAAGTGAAAGTGACAAAGTAAGAAAGAAAATGACGCACCGTTTTTTCTTTTTTATTTTTTTTTTTTTTGGGAAAATGAATGTTTGTTATAGTTAGTTACTTTGGATATTTTAACAGACTTTTGGACAGGTTTAAATAAGTTTTGTTATAGTTATTTTTTTACGGGGTATGTATTTTACTTATAACTTAGATTAGTTGTTTCTTTTCTTTGTTTGGTAAAAAAAAAAAATCTAAGTTCATTTTCTTTTTTCTTCTCTTCCTTCTTCTCTTAATATAGAGTATTTTTTGTTATGTTGGAACCAAAATTTAAGATTAATTAATAAAAATACTTATATATCGTATTTTTTTTTTTATATTTAAGAAGTTTGTTCAGTAGGTACTTGAGTTTCGAATGTAATGAGTTACTGGGATACTAGAGTGCTTGTGAGACTGGACCAGGCTGAATATGTCGGAACTACTTGGCTACTTAGTTTTCAGTATCTTTCCGTGACAAGGTTACTGGAGAAGTGGTTCGAGATAAGAGGCTACTTGGCTCCTGAGTTCCCTCACTGGAATCTGAAAGGACACTCCGACACTCAACGTCAGCAGAGTATAAGAGGTTACGGAGTGAGAAAATGAACTTAGCTTACCATTTGATGACCATTAGTGGCTTTGTGCCATTGGCATTAGTGTGGAGTTATTGTCATTAGTGGTGTGCATTGATGCCGAGGAGCCATCATTATGCATTAATGGAGAGATTCCATAACTGTTGCCTTTTGGCTTTAAGTCTTCTAGGCAACCTTGAAAAATGGAACTCAATGTGAAATATTCCTTTTGTGTTGTAGAAGTTGACTAGGGTTTGACCTTTGTCAAATTTTGGGCTTAGGGCTTGTAAAGAACAAAGTTACACCTTATTTGATTAACACATTTTCTCATAACCTATAAATTATTGCAAAATTTTCTCAAACACTTATTTAGCATTTTTCCTCTTACAAACTCATAAATCTAACACAAAATCATGTGTTTGATGTTAGTTGTGTGTTTCATGTTAGTAGCTAGTACTTCGAGTTAAAACACAAACTAGCCCCGAAATTTAAATCTCAACTCAAACTAGCCCCTAAATTTTCAAGTTACTCAATTTAACCTCTGAATTTCAATCTGTGACTCACATTGGCACCTGGATAATTTTTCGTTAATGGCGTGTTGATGCGGTGGCATCTTTGGTTGTTTTTAATCTCAAATTCTCTTGAATTATATGATTATTCATGTGATTTATTGCTCTTTAATTTACCAATCAAACAAACTTGATGTCTTTTGAGTTTTGTTTATGTTTATAGAGTATTTCACTAAGAATTTAGGTGATCAAGGCCACTAAGAGAAGATTAAAAAATAGAGCTGAAAAGAG
Source organism: Stylosanthes scabra (assembly GCA_036250425.1). Lineage (NCBI taxonomy): Eukaryota > Viridiplantae > Streptophyta > Magnoliopsida > Fabales > Fabaceae > Stylosanthes > Stylosanthes scabra. The sequence goes on from JASCZI010031739.1 coordinate 3,242, forward strand.
CTAAGAATTTGAAGTCCACACACCACGTTATACGTGAGAATTACCATGTTATACATGGAAAATGAAGAAATGGGACAGAAGCTGGGCGTCATACGTGAGAAGTAGCATTGTAATCATCGTAGATAAGATAAGGATTAGATTTGATTTAGATTAGATTAAGATTAGATTAGATTTAATTGATAGCTGATTTTTAGGACAGTTAAGTTTATTATATAAAACAGGAACTAACCACTAGGGTTAGTAACTCAGCATAGTCGTTTTCTATTATTTCCCTAGGGTTTAGATTCAATTATGAATTGCTAAACTCCTTTATTGTTAAGGGTGAGGAGCTCTGTTCATCCATTATGAGGTAGTTATTGTACATGGTTTAATTCAATTCAATAAGATATTTCAGTTTTCTAAACTGCATGAATTAATCTTTTGTTCTTCATCCCAATAATTCAGAATCACTGAGAGGTGTTCTTTATTTGTTTAGGGTTAGGCTAATTTAATTGAGAGAATGATTAATCTAACTAGCTAGAAATTAATTCACATGGTAAATTAACACTAACTAGAGATAGAAAAGATAATTTTCATGCAACTATAATTCTGTGAATTGAAATTGGGTTAGAACTAGTTTGGATAGAGTGACATTTCATCTAATTTAGGATCACTTTTGAGATTCATAAGAATTGAAACCGGATTGTATACTTCACCTCTCTATTTGATTAATTGACTAAGAGATTAGTTTTGATTAAGTAAAGAGAAACTAAATTGCTAAGAGATTAGAGTTTAGTTATCATAGGTTCGTTGTGCATGATTTCTGAGTATCTAGAATTGCAATTAAACGTGTACAATAGCCCTCAAGAGAAAGACATCTCCAAAGCTCTTAAATCTCATCATCGTTAAAACCTCAGATATAATTTCTGTTCTCTGCTCTTTGCTCACTAGTGATTTTCGAGTATTTAGTTTACAATTACTTCACTTATTTAGTTTTATTTAAATCTGATTAGAATAATTAATTAAGTAGTAGTTGATTGATCCTTTAATTCTCGTGGGAACGATACCCACTTCAACGTGGTATTACTTGATACGATTCGGTATACTTGCCGAGATTTAGAGTTGTAAAACCCTGCGGTCAAGTTTTTGGCGCCGTTGCCGGGGATTAATTGAGATTAACAATACAAACTTAGTTAATTCTCTAAGTCAGATTTCGTTTTTCTTTTAATTCTCTGGAAGTTCTCTTCACTTTGACGTTGAGAATTTCCAGACCTTTCTTTGTTGTTTGGTTACTTGTTTATGCAGGGCAATCACAACAACTTAGATTATGATTCCGAATCTAAGAGAACACTTTTCAGGAGAAGAAGAAAAGCAAGAAGGGCGAGACAAGCAGCACTAGAACAACAGTTCAACATGGCAGCCAATAACAATGACATTCCAATCCATGAAGAACAAAATCAAAGAGTCACACTTGGGCAATACAGTCAACCTACTTCTGAAGGATGTGGCAGCACCATTTTAAGGCCAACCATCCAAGCTAACAATTTCGAACTCAAGCCCTCTCTAATTCAATTGGTGCAACAAGATCAATTTAGTGGAAGCGACCAAGATGATCCTAATCTCCACATAGCTAATTTTCTACAGCTATGTGATACTTTCAAGTTCAATGGAGTATCTTCTAAAGCCATCCGATTGAAGCTTTTCTCTTTCTCCTTAAGGGACAAAGCTAAGCAATGGTTACAAGTACAACCTCAAGGAAGCATCACAACTTGGGATGATTTGGTTAACAAGTTTTTGACCAAATTCTTCCCACCTCAAAAGCTAGCTAAATTGAGGCATGACATTCAAGCTTTTGCACAGAATGATGGAGAAACTCTCTATAAGACTTGGGAGAAATACAAGGAGATGCTAAGAAAGTGTCCAAACAATGTCTTTCTAGAATGGCTACAAATACAAACTTTCTATGATGGACTGACCTTACCTTCAAGAGTTTTAATAGATTCCTCAGCTAGAGGATCACTTCACACAAAGACTTCTGAAGAAGCACTTGATTTAATTGAGTTGGTAGCTAATAATCAGTACCTATCTTCCTCTCCCTCCGAAAGAAACAACATCAAAAAAAGAGTCATGAAAACTGAAACTATTGACAGTTTGGTAGCCCAAAACAAAGCTCTATTTGAGCAAATTAATCTAATCAATAGCAAGCTAGGAAATATGCAAGTTGCAGCAATGAACACACAAATTGGAGCCTGTGATTTGTGTGGCAATCTTGGTCATTCACGTGAAAAATGTGCTCTAGCTCAACCAATGATGGAACAAGCTAATTACATGGGTAATGCACCAAGACCTCTTTATAATGATCCATACTCGAAAACATTCAATCCTGATTAGAGGAATCATCCCCCATATTATGTGTTCATAAACCAGCCACCCACTTATGATTCGTCGATGGTCTCTCCAATACCGTTTTTCCGCCGCCCCTTTGACCCTGAACCCTAACTTTGCCTCGCCCCGGTACTCACGAAACCAGCCAAATTGATGCCTCACCACATCGGGCTTGATTCGTTAGTCTCAGCCCTTAGTCATGGATCCAAGGACCTACCAAAAAACATCCATCGATGATTTTCATCAAAATTTGTGCGCTCCAAAGCCCACTTCAATGCAATAAAATGTTAAACAAATTACAACAAAAATACCTTCGGTACTTGTCATACGCCAACATATAGTTTAACATGTACTTGTCAGTGGCCAAAAAAAAATCCCAAAATATGTACTTGTCATATAACTTTACTGCTTTGAAAAAGCCTATGATAAACTGTGTTGGGAATTTGTTCAGCAAAGTTTAATTGATTTCAAACTTCCCCAGCAAATGGTTTCACTTATCATGAGTTACATTGACTCGGTTAGCTATAACATTCTATGGAATGGTAACAGATTACAATAATTTGAGCCTGTGAGAGGGCTTAGATAGGGCCTCAGGATTGAAAATCAACAATGATACTATATTGTTTTCTCTAAAGGCACAGAAGAAGAAGTCAGAAGGAACATCATCAACAGAGCTGGATTTTCTGAACAAAAAGAATTGGGGAGGTACCTAGGGGCTATGATCACTAGCTTTGGAAAGGAGAACTTCAAAGATACGATGGAAAGGGTTCAAAACAAGCTAAAAGGTTGGAAGTCTAAGTGTCTATCCTTGGCTGGGAGGTGCACCTTAGCCCTTTCAGTTTTAAACCCCATGTTAATCTACAGTATGCAGCATGATAGGGTCCCCAAAGGCATTTGTTAGAAGATAGAACAGACTCAAAGAAACTTCATATGGGGAGAGGATCAGAATCATAAGAAAATGCATCTTGTGGGATGGAAGACTCTTTGCCAACCTAAACATGATGGAGGCTTGGGATTTAGGAATTTATTAATGATGAATGATGCTTTCTTAATGAAAATTATGTGGCAGGCCTACCAAAACCCGAAGCTCTCTGGGTTAAAGTCTTCTCTCACAAATACTGTAATGGTATTGAATGGAATTTTGAGAATGGCTTCAAAGCCAATGACTCCCCCCTTTAGAAAGAACTCACCAAACTCTGGCCTTACTTTAGAAATTCAACTATCCACTATCTGGGAAATGGCTTATCAACCCAATTCTGGAATCAGAACTGGATAGCAGATCTGGGGTTTTTCCAAAACTAGGCCACTAATGTGCATGAAATTGACACCAAGAGTTTTGTTTGGGAATGGACAAAAGAGGATGGTAACTAGAATATTGAGAAACCAGCAATCTTCAACAGGAAGCAATTGACAAAATCTTAAACAGCAAACCCCCTACTGCAGATATGGAAGATGATACTAGAGGTTGGTTATTGTCTCAAGACGAGGACTTCTCTATTAGCTCTACTTATTGTGCTCTTGCTAATAGATCTAAACCTGAGAAAACAATTTGGACCACTCTTTGCAAATGGAACGGACTACAAAGGGCTAAGATGTTTCTCTGGATTGCTATGCACAAAAGAATTATGACAAACCAAAGAAAAGCAAATTTTTTTGGAGGATCAGGAATTTGCCAACTCTGTAATGGGGATGAGGAAGATGTTCTACACGTTTTAAGAAACTGTCCAAAAACATCAACGGTTTGGTGCAATCTTATCAGACATGATGCTATACCTCAATTTTTTCAACTAAATCGGGAGCAATGGATAGAAGCTAACCTGGAGGATCGATGGAGAATGAGTGAAGATCATGATTGGAGAGATATCTTCATTATCACCTGCTGGAGGCTATGGCAATGGAGGAACAATGACCAGCACAACCAAGCATATCATAGACCTCCCTTCCCCACAAGGAAGTTATCAAACAGGTTAAAGAATTGGAGGAAGTAATCTCCAGAGCTAATCGAGTGGGGAAACAGAAAAGAAGGATTGAGAAACACATCAAATGGCTCCCTCCTCCTCAAGGTTGGGTGAAGTTAAATTCAGACGGATCGATGATGAACAACAGTCAAAGAAGTGGTAGTGGTGGCCTCCTACGTGATGACAATGGTAGATGGATTGCTGGATTTTCCTTCAAGCCTATAGCAACAACTGCGTTTGAAGCGGAACTTTGGGGGGTGTATAAGGGGCTGAACTTGGCTTGGACCCTGGGTATGAGAAATCTGGTGGTTGAAATAGACTCTGCGGCTTTTGTTAATTTGCTAAACGGCAAAAAAAAGTTGAGTATCCATCCTAACCCTGTAGTAAGAAACATTCATGGTTTAAAGAACAGGGAATGGAATGTGAATTTTGTACAAATCTAGAGAGAGTAATAGGAGTGCTGTGTGTTTAGCTAAATTAGGGGCAAACCTTGAAACTGATTATGTTTTTTGGGATGTTCCTCCTAGAGAGCTTATTTCCATCCTGATGGATGATGATAGAGGGGCTACCTTACCCCTTCTAATCTTTCTTTTGTTGTGTTCTTTGGGCTTCTGCCCCGTATAATACCAAAAAAAAAAAAATATGACTTTACTGCTTTGGTGGGATTATGTATTTATGTCCCAAATCCTGACCATAGCCTTCTTTATAACTTGTACATATTACATGTTATGTAACATGACGGAAGAGAATAACGTAATCAACATTGTTCTTACCTTAGGCAGTCCCACATCACTTTATTTTAAACTGCCCTGAATACCATGGAACGGATATTATTGGAATATATGCCCTTCTATATTAATTAACCCATACATATGATTATATGAAAATTTATCAGTACATGATTTTACTTATACACGGAAAGTAACTCATTAATTTGATGGGCATGTTGGATTCATATGCATTTCTCCTGCACAAACATTACAGTTCATTTCTTCCTCTAATATATTGGTTACGAAAATTAAAATAACTTTCATTATCATCTTTTTTATTTTCATAGCCTTATAGGTTTATTAGGATGGAAATAACTGGCATATTCTTGCTACACCTTCGTTGGTGTATGTCGAGATCATAACTTACCCGTTATTCCTTTGGTTAAAGTTTCATTTGTATATGGCCTTAATCTATTAATGAATTATAAATTCATAATTCCAATCACAGGTTTCACGTGAATAATTCAAATATTTTCATGCTCGATCTCAATCAAATTATGAATGCATCATATCAATCACGTTATTTTTTTCCCAACGGGTTCACATTTTTTATTTACAATACTAAACACCTTTTTTTTGGGGTCCGGAAATATTAAACAATTATATGAGTCATCAATAATCAGGCCCAACTCCCAGCACTTACGCCGAACATGTTTCCTTTTTCGGCTCCAGCTACAAGCCGAATCATCCAGCTGCCTCCATTCAGCTGATATGTCATTTCATGAATACTATAAATCAGTGTCTGTACCATAGCACTCGCCTTTCTTTTAATAGAATCATAGCGAGAAATACAGTAGTTGATAATAATATGCCCTCTTCCCTTCCCTTCCCTTCCCTTTCTTTGGCGGGCATTGTAAAAATTCTGACTAAACTTTTCACATTTCAACTTCATCTTTTCCATGCCCAACGAGGGCAAGAGAATGTAAAGGCTATAAACAAAGATTTATCAGAAGCAATGTAAATACACAATGCAATTGTTCATTTCTTTTTTCCCCTATACTTGAATATCAGAAGCATTATTACACCACAGAGGAGAACTTTTCAAGGGTGTTGAAGAATTTACACATACATCTAACCTATCCCGAAAGCTCATTTCGGTCATCTTTAACAATACAGGTAGAGGGAAACACACCCCCATTTCGACGCAGAGTTTATGCCTCGGCTTAATTCGGTTCTCTAAGCTAAACGAGAAATACTGCGGGAACTCCTTCAGCTCCTTCAAATCTCTCCCCATCTCCACCACAAAGTAATTATATTTCGGCTCCAGGTTATTCTTAATACTATAACAAAACAGTGGAGGAAATCTTCGGAACATTGTAGTTGCATCGCGTCGAGAAAACCCGATATTCTCGAAGTAATCTATTCGGGGTATAAGCTTTTCTTGGACACTACACGATAGCAAATCAGTGTGCCTACTTACCTCTTCTATGCCAATACTTTGGAGGAAGTAAAGCGTCGGACGGAGTTGGTTATTGACACTGCAAACGAGCAACCTGGGGCGACGATGTATGACCCTCTTAATATCTGAGCCTTTTACATGAGCCTCGCGGAGAAGGAAGGTGAAGACGGGTATGATGTCCGAGACATGGGTGGTAAGAACTTCTGGACACATGCCAACTATGCGTCGAAACTCGATCGCAGTGAAATCCAAGGACATAATGTATTCCACTGTGGATTTAATGTCATCAAGGGAGGCAGCGATCAACTTCGGATGGTTTTCGATAACTGAGAAAGAGTCGAGACCAATGGACTCTAAATAAAGGACCATCTTTTGGAAACTGGTATCAGGGTTAGGAGGTATGGTTTCCTTCGGACATCCAATGCCAGCATCAGTGTTGGGAGGTCTGGTTTTCTTTGGAAATCCAAAACCGGCATCAGCATCGGGTGGCAGGCTTTTCTTTGGACAACTGAATCCGGAATCAGGGTTGTATGGTACGGTTTGCTTTGGACATCGCCACTTTACAACCTGCAAAAGGAGAAGAACAAGAAAAATTCAAGCTCATGTTAATTTATTCATAACTTGCTATACAGGTAAATTAGTCTCTCTCTTTTTTTTCTTTTTTGTGATGGGGTATTAAGGTAATATGCGTTTGTTACTAAAGATAAACAAACAAAAGGGGCGATATCTGAGAAACACCAACTTCAACCACAAACTCCATTTTTTAAAACCCAAAAACCGATTTGGGTCATTATCTGGTGCTACATTCAAATAGATCCTCATTATAATATAAAGATGGGTTTAGAACAATACACATATCAGAAGTTCAAGCCATGGGTATGCTTTCCTGAAGAATATTTGTCAGTATTATAGCCTCATCATCTACTATATATCTCTACTTGTATACTTCTACTTCTACTACATACGTATGAGTCGAGAACTCAAGATTGAAATGACACCGGTATCAACTTAAATAAAGTTATACCGATATCAAGATAAAATACCTTTCTATGGAATGTATATTTATCAATCAAGCCATTGAATCGCAATAACATATAATGAAAATCATATATACCAAATGCCACCAAAATAGAACATCGATAAGCATATAATGAAGAATTATTTGTTAATGTATATTTTGGACAAATATACATTACAAGTCCCACATCTATCAAGAATATGGTCTCTTGAGAGTTTATGAGTAAAAGGCGTCTCTCATCCCATGAATTAGCCTCTGGGGTTGAGTTAGGCCCACTCAATCTCAATTCTAAGATGGTATTAGAGCCTATTGACATAGTGTGTATAACAAATAATTTTTTATTGACATAGAATTTTCTAAGGAAAATCTATAATCTAATCTCATATGTATTACTAGTTTACTACTATACACATTTAACAAAATAGAAGGATGGATTAATAGGGCATTAAACGTGCCTACTAATCCACTATTAAAAAATGCCTTGCTGGATACTTGATGTTTTGCACATATTATAGCCTTATATTCTATGAATGGAAAATGTGACTACCATAGAGTCATAGACAGAGGTTTGCGATGATTTTTCAAGTTCTTTATTGGATAATCTACTCTACTTATGCATGAACATAATCAATTCTATGATTGCGGTGGAATTCTGTTATGCATTTTTTAGCACATCCTCCGAAGGCCCCTCTTATATCTTCCTTCTTCAAGCTAGCACTATGAAAGCAGAGACTGAGAAGGAACTATCCATTGATCAAGTTATGAAACCATATTACAGCAAAAGAGGACGATGCCGAACAGCGAACACAGCCACACGATGGAGAAGACCTTAAGCCGCCTCAGGTAATCACAACCTCTCCAAGTTAATTATTAACTGTTAGCGCCAGCTGGAGGCAGTTATGCGGTTTAGCTAGTGTAGTGGCCGTGTATGATATTGTTTACTCCAGCTCGACACAATATAAGTGGACTAATGTACAAACTTTCATTTTCTCATAATACACTTTTTGCACACTTCATGTACCTGCTTTTGAGAGGCTCTTTACAATCCAATGTATTTTTCCAAGTCTTTTGCATATCGCAACCAAATCAAGACTTGCCTTAACCAATCTTGTGATCAATATTTTCTTTAGGCGTATATAGGCACAAACAAGTTTGAACTTCTATAACAAACACTAAAAAGCTATTGCTTGCTATAAATATGAGTGTAACATGTTCAAACACACTTTGTGCGATAAAAATCACCAAATTCCAAGGCTTAGGACTGAAGGTAAAATGAGAACACTATTGTACAGCCATGGATTTATTAAGAATTTCACAATGACAAAGCATAAACAAATAAACCCAGAAATAATAAAATAGACCATATTCAGAATTTCATGTATTTTTGAGGTAGCATTAGCCAATTATACAAAACCATAGCTGCATCAGATAATTAACCGTTTTCCCTAACAGAATACTGGCTAGTAACTACCTCGAACTTCAATCTAACATAAGCAGCAATTTCCACTTTCAGCAACACAACATATTGATAAAATAAAAGACAACACAACCCAATGTTCCAACAAGGAACAACCACCATTCCAAGGGAAAAAGATAAATAATCAAAACAAAACCCCACCAAAATCAAAATCAATCAATGAGGTGAAAAAAAAAAGTTCATTCCACAAAAATAAGCAGAGAGCCAGAGACCCAGTAAGAAAAAATCGAAAACTTGAGCTATAAAATTGAATTGCAAGAAAAAAGAAAGGAACTTTATGGTAATAGGGAAAGTGGGTATGAGGTAGAAAGACTCACAGTAGCCCTTACAAAGAAGGTAGGTCTTCTTCTTCTAGAGTGCACGGGAATGGAAGTAGGTACCCTTGAATGGAACGGCTTACAGAGGCCAGTGAAGGATTTAGGAATGGTTGGAGAGGCAGAGAGATCAGTGGAAGAGGAAGAAGGCATGGATAATAGTGCGGCCATTTTGGTGTTGTGGTGAGGAATAATGAAAAGAAATTTAAAAAAAGAAAAGAAAATGAGAGAAGAAGAGTGTGTTATGTGTAAAGGGTAATAAGGCGGTAATCTGAGGCGTGTGCTCCCAATTGGAGAAATGCTGGATGAGAAGATAGGCTGAAATACTCTGTGGGGTCCTCTTCACATTTTCTCTTGTATTCTATGCACTTCCATGTTCCTTATAATTTAAAAAAAAATTTATTGATTAAAATTTTATTATTATATGCCATTTTCAAATTATTTATATTTTTACCCTTCAATTCTGTTACTTTTCTAATTATTTCCTCCGTTTTAAAATTATTTTTGATTATTGATTTTATCTTTAGATTTGTTAAAAAAATTAATGTATTTAGAGAAGAGTAATGCTATTTGAACAAGTAATTTTAGCTAACTAAGTAATTTATTTCTATGTTAAATAGAATATTATTTCGGTGTCAAATAGAATAGTTTTTTATTTAGCGTAAAAATAAATGACTTTGTTGTACTTGATTGGCTAAAATAAATGATTTTGTTGTATTTGATTGACTAAAACTACTTGTTCGGATAGAATTATTATTTAGAGAAAGAGATTTTTTAGATGCATTAATTTTTAAAAAAATTAATAACCGTGAAATCAACAGTTATACACACAATGTGTATGTTGCAAAGAAAATATTACATCACTTATATTATCAGGTTCGGACACAAAATAAAGGGCAAGTTACCCAATTAATGCATGTGCCATGAAAATTTACTCGATTACACCCTTTTTCATAATTTGATTCGATTGCGCCAATTGCATGTTATATGAAATCCGTGGGAGGCTATAGCTGATTAGTGAAAACCGTAGAATCCCTCCCACGGATCTTGAACATTTCAGCTCCAAAACAAAGAAAACCGTGGCACCCTCTCATTGTTTTTGAACAAACCAACTTGCATGGAAAACCCTCAAGCCTCCCACGGTTTCTTCACAAAACTACCAGCATGTAAACCACTCTAGCCTTCCACGGATTTTGCTCATTATAAGAGCCCAAAATCCGTGATACTCCATGCCATTTTTCTTCATTGTTTTGGTTTTTAGAGGGAGAGAGTGAGCGTTAAATACATTGCATATTATATGTGCATGCAATATTTAAATCTCGAGTTTTTTATTTAAAATATTATATATACGTGCATATGCCCAATGCGCATAGAGTCACCGGATCTTGAAGAAATTCATAATTTAAAATCCATAACATTAAAAATCATATATTTTTTGTTATATAGTTACCATTAATTTTATTTTTATATTATACATGAATCAACTACCAATAAATACATTACATATTATATAATTTCAAATTATGAATTTATTCAAGATCAGGTGGCTCTAGGCGCATTTGGCGTATGTATGAACATATAATATTTTTTACAAAATTTTGAGACTTAAATATTGCATGGTAATATGATAAGTGATGTATTTATTGGTAGTTGAGTCATATATAATATAAGAATAAAAGTAGTTAAAGGTATAACAAAAAAATTATGATTTTCATATCATGAATCATCTTATA
>JASCZI010031745.1:0-14204 GCA_036250425.1 Stylosanthes scabra
AAAAAAAAAAAAAATACTTTAGACAACAATATTTGGTTGATATTGATAATGAAAAAATTGGTCGAGTCCTAAACCTAGACTCTGTTAAAAACAATGTAGCTGTATGGAACCAAATGGACCTTTTGGTCTTTAACACCTGGTTCTGGTGGAGCCGCAACGATTCAAAAAAACCGTAAGTTAATTAATTTTACAAACTCATGTTGATGCAGATGGGATTATATTCAGACTGGGAACAAGATTGTGAAAGACATGAATCGTGCTGAAGCTTTTAAGCTGGGTTTGACAACATGGACTAATTGGGTTAATACAGAGCTTGATACAACCAAAACCAAAGTTTTTTATCTAGGGATTACTCCTACCCATTATAGGTATTATTTAATAAATAATTCTATACATTTTTTTTTATTAAATAGTAAATTTAAAAAATAGTTAGCATATGTATGTTGGTCCCTATAGTTTTAGGGACTTTCAATTAGATTTCTATATATCTTTTTTTTAATTAAATCTCTATATAATATTTAATTTTTTTATTAGATTTCTATCGTAACAAAAAATTAAACTTAATGAAATATTTTGTTACAAAAACAAAGTTCTCTATTCATTGAGGATTTGTATAGTAAAATATTTTTTTTTATGTAGCAAAATATTCCATTAAATTTATCTTTTTTTCACAGTAAAGACCTAATTAAAAATTTTGAATATCGTATAAAACTTAATTGAAAATTTAGTGAAACTATATAGACTAACAGAATAATTAAACCTATATATATATTTGTTCTAAAAACTATTTTAATTTTAAATGTTATTTTATATTTAATAACCATAAAATAATTATTTAAAAAACACTCATTTATATTTTATTATTTCTCATTAATTGTTCTTAATTTCAATTTGTGTGTTGCCATTTGTTGATATACGAATTAATAGCGGTACCAATTGGAATGAACCACAAGTGAAAAATTGTTCATTGGAGACACAACCGTTAAGTGGATCAACCTACCCAAGTGGATTGCCACCTCAAGTGTTTGTAATGGAAGACATATTGAAGAAAATAAGCAAACCATTTCATCTACTTAACATTACAACACTCTCACAGCTTAGAAAAGATGCACATCCAAGTATTTACCATGGCCATGGTGAGGGCATGGATTGTCTCCATTGGTGTGTGGCTGGGTTACCAGATACATGGAATCTACTACTCTATGCAACACTTATTACTGACAATTAATTATAATAATAATAATAATTAATTGTCATGTTTAAATTAAATATGGGTATATTATTGATGTATTTTAGTGAGAAGGCCAATGCAATAAAATAAGCATAAGAGTTTATGTTTACCAAGACTTGGCTCAGTAAAGTAACTGAGGAACATGAGGATGTTGTTAGAAGTTAGAAAAATGCAATTTGTCATATTGTAGTCTTAAATTAATAACCCTATATTTAAATTTACAAGAAGTATATTACATGATAAATTTGCCTTTAGAAGTAATTGGATTAGGTTAACAATATAAAAAAGTTTTTAAAAATATTATGTATATATAAAAAAATTTTAACACTAAATCATCCATATAAAGGTTGATTTAGCACTTAAACGCCCCTATAAGAATCGATTTAACTTAAAAACTCTTATAAAGTCGATTTAGCACTAAATCATCCCTATAAAAGTTGGTTTACCACTAAAATATTCATTTAAAAAACCAGTTTAATACTAAGATACTCCTATAATGAGCGATTTAATATTAAAACACTCTTTTAAAAATCAATTTAACACTAAAAATTCTCTATAAAAATCGATTTAACCTCAGATTACCCTAATAAAGGTTGGTTCAACACTAAAACATCCGTATAGATAGCTATTTATTTTCATAAACACTCAGTATAAGTCTTTTTAAATTAACAAATTTTTGACTTCATCATTGAGTGAGTTTTATCCAAGAAAAGGTATAAGAATTCATCCTTTAGTCAATTAATATTAGTTAATTTTAAGATTTAGATTTATAATTAAAAATTAGGAATTATGATTTAATATATAAAATTTAAGATTAATAAAATAATTTTTTAAAAATTCACTGACGTTAGTCAACCTTAAACTAAACACATTGAAGAAACTTTCAGATTCTTTCCAATTAAGGACAACAAGATATTGCATTATTCCAATTATGCCCTTGTCTCTATCTCACTTAAACGCCACTACTTCTTGCAATCATTCATCAAATGCAACGGGACGGCGTCGTTTCGAAGCTCGTTACTGTCGTCGTTTTGCTTTTCGGTGGCGCTGCTCTACGACGTCATGCTTCGAAGCCTTCATGATGCGCCGTCGTTTCGACACTTATCTCTCACTGCATTCTTCATTCGCGTAAGTATCCATCCCCTTCAATTTCCCCCTTTTACTTTTTCTTCGAAAAAGAATGAAATTGGTTATGAATTTTCAGCTGAGATTATCGTTTTAGCATAAATTAGCTCAATTTATTGTAAATAATAAAATATTACTGGTGATTTTGTAGCTGATAGCAACAATTTAGCTGAAATTACAAGAACAACAACAACAAACCCTTCTATTAGCTTGACCTAATTCAATTTCCAATAATTAAGGTTTTTTTTTGGGTTAAAGTAGCATTTTTTATTCAGCTTTGGAGATAACTAGATAAGTGAACTAAATAGATGTAGAACAGTAGAATTATCTGGGTCTAATATGGTGGCATTTATATCTTTCTATATAGAAAAAATAAAATAAAATAATTCAAGTAATGTGTGTAAGAATGGTTTGAGTTTTTGGCTATGATGCTCATTGGTTTATTTGGATTCTGTGTTTCTGTGCTTGATCATGTAGTTATTTTACTATGTGGTAATGCGGTTAGTTGCAAAGTAAGGAGCTTGCATGGTGTGGCATCAGGGTGGATCATAATGTGAGTATCACAAAGAATCACATTGTAACAGGTTCAGTTCAATGCATCTTTGATCTTCTGAACATGGTTTCTTGTTAAACATTTTGTTAGCAGTAGAAGAAATAAAATAAAATAAAAAAGTTTGATTTTTTTTTTCTTGTTTCCCACGATATCCCACCGGTCAAGGATTATTCCGTGGCGGATTTGAGCTCCATTTAAGGCTCTGTCGTTGGTTAATGCGTTGTTGCGTGCACAAAGCGGGATTCGAACCTCCGACACCTGCCTAAGCTAACTAGTAAGTTCACCACTAGACCAATTTTTTTTCTTGTTATGGTGATATACTGATACTATACATATCAAAGCTATATATAACCTTTGTTATGATATGCAGATTGGAAATCCGGGTTTCTAAAATCTCCTTGCTGAAATGCGGCTTTCTGTATGAAGCAGTGGATGCCAGCTCGTTGTTCCTCGAGTTTCTTTTATTGCTCGGCTCTTGGAGGCAACAAACAACTTCGGGTGGTGATCTTTTCCTTTGACTCGTGTAAATTTGCAATGCAGAGGTTTGTTGCATGGTTATCTGCAATCTCAACAAATGTTTTGGTGTGGCAAAACAAAACTACATTGTTGTTGGCATCATTTTTATCATCTCTTAACATCTTAAACCTTTTTCCTTTTTCATTGCACTGACCTTAGAATTGAAGGCACAGAAGATATAACATTTCATGAATTGAGTTTACCATGAGTAACATATGTCATTTATGGATTATTTTTCATGTCTTTAAAATGCAATTTGGGAATGTTTTATATGTGACTCATTGAACATGCACCACTTACTGAGGAGCTGGTATTTAGGGCATGAATGGTATCTTTACTTCTGTCATTCTGTGTGTTGGATTTAAGCCATATAGAATCATACTTTACCATATTGTCTTCAGTTTGTGTAAGTTCTTACATTTTTTTTCCCCCTAGCTATGTTATACCATTAGAGAGTATAAAAGTGATACTTCACCAAGTTTTTCTTGCAATTCCTCTGTTTTTTCTGTGATCAACATGGTTGGATTTTTAGTGCTTTAACAAACTGATTTCCGGGATTGGTTCAGTTCTCATCACAATCCAAAGAGAAGAGGTATGTGTATATTAACTATTAAGATTTAGATAGATTAATCACATTTTAAATACTAATGTTGATATATATCAAAATGCTTCAATTATTGCGCTTTTATCTTATTCTTTTCATTGAAGAAACAAAATTGAAACCATGGTTACTTGGCTATTCCTTAAATCATTGTTTTATATAGGTTTGTAAGCACTGCTAGTTTGTATGATCGACCATTGTCGCTCATGATCTGCCTTATTTTTGGTTTGGAAGTCGGAACTATGAATGTGGGATTCATTCCATGTTAATGCGATTACTCTTTTCTGCTAGAAGATCGCTTCCTTCCCTTTCTGTTTCAGGAATAGCGAGTATAACATTATTCGCATCAGGAATCTTGAGGTTTTTCTGGCTTCGATTCTTTTCCTAATCACAGCTCCAGTTTGTTGTTCATGGAGAGTAGGGAATTCATCCATGTAAGTTTTTTAGAGAGAGAGGAGAGTGCTAAAGCATAGAAAAGAACAGAGAAAATTCTGTAGAAATTTCTTGTTATGTTTAAATTTTGATGCTGCTGTTATGATAATTGTTGTATCATACCTTGTAACTGTATACTTCTAATGTTGGTTAATTTGCTATTTACTTGCACTTCAAGTTGCTACATTTTGAATGTTATGTAAACTTGCTCAAAGTTACTGTACTCTAAAAGGCCTCTATTTAATTAAAAAAAAATTAAAAATAAAAAGAAAATAGTAGGTTTTAAAATTGATATATGTCTTCTCACATGGAAATTATAAGTTTGTTATTATTTTAAATTTAAGCTGTTTCATTGAGTTAAAATTAGATTTAGATTTTATCATAGACATTATTTTGGATGCATGAGATAAGGAGATTGAATATATCTAAACAAATTTCAAAGGTAAATAAGTAAAATGAGTAAAATTATCCAAATCTTCTCCCACTTGATCTAACCTTTTTCAAAAAAAAAAAAAAAAATTAAGAAAATAATTTAATAATTTAATTTCTTTTCCCCTCTCTTCTCATTGCTATTCCCCTACATTCATCATATCATATCTTATATGAAATGAAACACGTCCTAATTCCATAATGTAGAATTAGATATGGTTATGATGGCAGAATCTACATACAGCAGATACTCTGTAACATAGAGAATATAATTTCAACAAAACATTTAATACAAGCAAGTTAAAATCCAATACTTTCAATGGTAAAATGTAGGGACATACATACTGGCCCTCCCTCTTGATTTATTATTTATATTTATCTTCTTTCTATAGATAAATAAATATATATGAGGCAGAAATGATTGATTTTTTTTTTCATTTTACAAAACTAAATTTGGATTGAAAATTCATGTTATAAATATTAGTTTTTCAAAATTTCTTTTATATTATATACTTAAATAAACACAATGAATATTTCTAGCATATGTAGAATTAAACTATTTAATTACATTTATTATTATTTATATATATATTTATAAAAATTAGTAAAAATAATATAAATGATATGTAATTATAATCTAACAATTAAATTAATAAAAATTTGCATGCAAATATATTAATTCTGTATTTGCTAATATTATTTTTGTTGTCCTATTTAAATTTAAATGTATTAATAGATATGGTTGCTGACTCTTGGAAAGGGAATCTGAGTCATGATGCCTATGGTCCTTAATTCTATTTCTATTATCAAAATTGACATTCTGAGCTTGTGACATGTTTTGGTGACCTTAGGAGGGTCAGTTTCAGTTAGATGATGCAGCAGGAAAAAATTCTGTGAATTTAACTTGATTTTGATTAGACATTATCCTTTATATTTATTGCATTTTTTAAAAAATAGATCATGGGAAAAAATTAATAAATTTGCATTCATAATAAAAAATTTTGTTTTTATTTTCAAGTAGCATATATTTGATTTTTTTTTAAAGTTAAGGTTTTAAGATTAAATCTATTAGGATCAAATGTAATTGCTTCCTTTAAAAATACCATAATTTAGAAATTTATTTTGATTATGTATACTTTTTTTTCTTTGTAGCTTGAAGTTTGAACATGGAAGTTATTTTATTTATATTTTTTTTCTCTATGAAATTAATTAATAATATTGCTATAAATGTTATTTGATAATATTTATATTTATATTATTTTTAATATATATACAGAAGTGATCGAAAACTCTGACATGCAGTAATGTATTTTTGAACATAAGACACAGTCAACCATACTGAAATCAAATTATACCATGCTATGACATTGGCAATGTCATATCCTATAGCAGAGTTTCATTATTATTATTATTATTAATTATTAATTATTAATTATTATCACTCTTCCATCTGTTCCTTACACACTCTAATGAATCTTCATTGACTTTCAATATTCCTGATCTTGTAGATGATGTTATTTCATTATTTGTGATTAGATTCTCTCTTGAAAACAGAATCTGAATGATAAGCCTTCTCTGCACTCCTTCATAATATCCAATCTTCAAAAATATCCATAAAATCAACATTATTGTTATAACATTGTCACCTTTTTTTCAAATTACTAAATTGTTTTATTTTTCAATTTATAATATATTTTTTATTTAATTTAATTATCTCTTATATATTAAATATATTAAAAGAGTAGTGCATAATATCACAAAAACAGAGAGGCAGAAGGAATGAAAGAAATAAACATAAATATAGTACTAACTTTATATTCTTTTTTTTTTTTCTTCCATATAGTAGATATAGGGTCAGATACATGATACATAAATATATACCTTGGTAGTTCAGAAATTCATATATCTAAAACCCTCCCAAAA
This sequence comes from Stylosanthes scabra, assembly GCA_036250425.1. NCBI lineage: Eukaryota > Viridiplantae > Streptophyta > Magnoliopsida > Fabales > Fabaceae > Stylosanthes > Stylosanthes scabra. The sequence continues at coordinate 6,811 of JASCZI010031745.1, forward strand.
AAAGAAGACATGATTAAACATGGAAATAGAAGTAATAGTACCCTGCTAGAACATTATGCTAATTTTGTCCTATGGAACAGACACTATTACTAACTACTACTACTTCCCCAAAAAAAAAAAAAACAATTATAAAAAAGAAAAATTAATAGTCACTAATTGGGTCAAGATGCTTCTTCTTCTTCATTCATATACCATAAACTAATATTAGATTAAGAAATTAATTTTTTTTAATTGGTGGAATTGGAAGCATTTTGAGTTGAGCTTGAGCTGAGGCTAAGATCAAGAAGGGTATTTGGAGCATTATTATTATTATTATTATTATTATTTCCCTTATTACCCTTTGAAAGCTTCTGCTTGAGCTCAGTTAAAAGTGCTTGATTCTCTTGATTGAGAAGTTGTGCTTTCTTCCTCAGCCTCTCATTCTCCTTCATTATGTAACAGTTTTGCAAATACAGCTTTGAGTTCAGCCTCTCCATCACAACAATAAAAATCCTGAAAATAAATAAATAAATAAATTAAATAAGAATTAATTAGTATGATCATGAAATTAATTAATATTATATGAATATGATTGAGAGAAAATAATAATGAAAAGGGGAGTGTGATCATTAAGATAAAGTAGAAAGAAACTAATAAATACAAAGGAATCCTTATGAATGTTTTTGCTTTTATGAATTTTACTTTGGTAGATATAATCATGACACTTAAACAAAGAAGCCAATAACAATTGAGTTTTTTTGTTTGTGTTTTTTTTTAAATAAAAAAAAAAATTGGACCACAATGTCAAATAAATAGAGCATATGGGTTTGTCTCATAAATAATGTAAAGAATAATAATAATTAAGAAGAAGAAGGGGAATAATAACAGTTGTATGTACAAAACCTGCACTCACTTGAAAGCAAGTGAAAATAAATAAATAAATAAATAAATAAATAAAATGGTTTCTTTTTTTGGCTATCCCAAGATGGAAGAAAAGGATAAAGGCTAATACGTTAAAAAAGGAGACAAAGCTTCATACCAAAGATCTTCTATGTGTTTCTATGTCTCATGTAAAATAAAATAAATAAATAAATATGGATTCATGGGTAGAGCCAAAAGTTTCCAAAAGTGAAATGGAAAGAAAGAAATAAATAAATAAACTTGATATCAATTTATATAGTAAAGAATTGGAGGTTGTATGTGGCTAGAGAAAGACAAAGAAACTATTTTGAGGAGGCTATTATTTTATTTATTTATTTTTTTAATTTATATATATATATAAAAAAATTTACATGGGAATGAAAAAACAGATGAAACAGAAGAATCCACCATTTCCTTCCACATAAAAAAAAAGTGTGATGAAACCTTAATGTGTGTGAATATATATACATATATGATGTTGATTCATTGTTTGTGAAAGTGTAAGAAGGAGAAACAAAAAGAACATAAATATAGGAAAAAAAAAAAACAGAGTAAAGTGGGGTCCTCATGTAAGTGTTACTTTCTAAAAAGATTACCTTTTTTTTAAGTGGTGTTGTTGGAAGCAAGAAGCTATGAAGAATTGGGAATTGGAAGATATGAGAGGGAGAGAGTTTAGAGCAAAGTAGTGAAAGAGAGTTTGTGAAGTGAGAAGTGAGGGAGAAAGAGAAGAAATGGGGTGTGAATTTATAGAGCCAAAAAGGGTGAGAAGTAATAATAATAGAAGAAGCTATGAGAAGCTGAAGAAGAAGAAGAAAGAGCACAGACACAAAGGATGAGAGAGAATGAGAAAGCGAAAGAACATAAGGGAGTTGAAGAGCTAGAGAAATTATTATTGTTTCTAGATTTTATTATACGCATTTAATTTAAATAATTAATTTTGATTTAAGAAATTTAAAGGTTATTTTAAATGGACATACAATTTTTTTTTAAAGTTGTGAGTTTGATTAATATATAAATTACAAATTTTAATTTAATTAGAGTAAAATAATATTTATTTAGAATTTAATTTTAATATAAAACAATTTTCATATGTATTCAATTACATAATATAATATTAATTAATATAATTATCAAATATACAAAATATTTTACATGGTTAATATATTAAAATTAAAATATTTTTTATACTTAAAAAATTGAGTGTTGATAATACCAATCAATTAGTCATAAATAATTTCGCTTAATATTACTAACAATCATATTAATTTTTTTACATTACTTTATAGTTAAAAGTTATAATTATTCAATTTTATTAATAAAATATAAAAAAATTAATTGAAAATTTTAGTTTTTGTTTCTATAATAAAATAAAATGAATAATTAAAAATATATTTTGAGAGGTTAATAAATAAGGAAAATATATATATATATATATTAATTTGGATATTGGAAGGAGGAGGAGGGTAGGGGACGTGGGTGGTGTGTGTCTGACAAAACAATCATGCAAGTATAAGCATGGAAGGCGGCCGGTTACTAAGCCCAAAAGATTTTCATGTTTTCGTTTCTTATCATCATCATCATCCTTATGGCGTCATGTGAATCATCATGCTTTTCTCTTTTTTTTTTTTTTCATTACTTAACTTTTGTAGAGATACATGTTAGGCTGTTGCGTTTGGCAGACTCAGATAGAAGATTAAGATTTGAAGATTGCGACTAAAAGACTAAGATTGGAAGGCTGAGACTGAATTAAATTTGTATATGTTTGATTTAAAATTACTAAGAAATAGATACTGGAAAGTAGATATTGAATTAAGTTAATAGAAAAAGAACAAAGGTTAATATTAGAAACTTTAATATTATATGAGGGTATTTGAGTAAAAAAAAATTATTAAAATTTCAGTCTCATTACTCACTCCCTCAATCCCTCCTAATTGAAGGTATTAGAAATACTCAATTTCTTCTAATTGAAAGTACTGAAAATACTAAAATTTTAGTAATTAAGACTAAAATTATGGAATGTTAATTTCCCAACTACCAAACGTACTCTTTAAAGTATTCAAATAAACTCACAATTTCATATCATGTCTAGTGTATGTAGTAGCGTAGGTACTTACTTTGTTAAGATTAACTTATTTAATTTAAGATATAATTTAAGAATTTTATATAATTATTCAATAATATTCATATATTTATATTATTTTTTAAATAATTAATTTTAAAATTAATTATTTTTGTTGATACGATAATACATGATTCTACGTGTTCATTGTACTTGTTCAGTATATAAAAGTTAAATTCTATTAATTATGAGCTATGACTTGTTATAACCTAACCCTTTTTGTATCTATAACTGCCAATAAGAATCTTTAAGACACTACTTCAAAGGTTTTGAAAGTCCAAATGGTATTTTTTTTTCCAATGAAAAATATTAGACAACTAAAATTTCTTGCATTATTTGGAAAAAAAAATCTATTTTCATTTTTTAATGTATTGAAATCTTAATAAATATCTTTAATATATACTACAACCAAAATTTTACTAAAAAATTAATTAAGTGCGAGTAATTTTTTTATTTTTTATCAGTAAATAATGAGTTAAAGTGACAAATATTTTCCTTCAAAATTAAGATTATAACATATTCAAATCATAATCTGTTATACTTATATGTAAAAACTCTAATATTTTTTTTGAAAAAAAGAATTGGTGCCTAAATAAAGAATCATTCACTTTTATGAAATCTCCAATACTTGAATAAAATTGCTTCTAAAAAGAGGAAAAGTTATTAGATTGAGATTCTACTTAAATAATAATAATAATAATAATTTTCTTTCTTTGTGAGAAGAATAGTGAAGTGATGCCTAAGGGTAATATGGGAATAAAAAGAAGGAATAATGGACATAAGAGGAACAATAATGGGGGCTTTCAGTTAGGGGTTTCTAAAATGATGATGGGCTAGTCCGTCCCAAGATATGCAATGATGCTTTGGATTGGGTCCAAAACCATCATCAATTACCTCTCTCTTTCTTTTCTTCTATTTTTTATCCCTCCATAATTACTATTATTATTATTTTTTTTTCACTTTCAATCTTTTCTTTTCTAATTTTTCTTTCTTTTTTTTTTCATGTGTTGGGAAGTGTTGGTAGTAATCATTTTAGTTGCCGTAATGTTATTCCTTTTCTTCCTCTTGTTGAAAATGGTGAATTTTATTTTATTTTATTGAACTTGTCTCCACTACTACAGGCCACTAATTTATACATTTAATTATTTATTAATTATTATCTTATATAAATTTTTATTTTATTTTTGAAGGAAAATAGATAATAGAAAATCATTTTATTTTAGGGCTTGCTTGCCAAGAACTCTCATTTATTATTATTATTATTTTGTTTCTATGTGGTGTGTTAGGATTATGAGAGTACTTTTCTTTTGAAAAACAAACTCAATGTGAAATCATTAAAAGGTTCCACAAAAAAGGGCAAAAAAAAAAAGGATGGGGGAGGGTGTTGTACATTGTAATTATACCATTAAAGCAAAGCTTGTTCCATAGCACAAGTTCTTTGTATAAGAATCTATTCTTACTCCTAATAGGGGGGTTTTTGAATGTTGCATTAACATTCACTACAAAACCAAAATGACATACCTTTCTCAACAATAGCATGTGACTTATGAGATAATTAACTTAATTAAACAAAAATGTTTTGGTTAATTAGCCTAGTTTAATTAGCAAAAAATTGTATTTTATATAGTGGTATCAAATTTTACATTTGCTTAGTTATTTAATCAATTTGATCCAATTCAAGCCACATTGTTTCTAAATTCATTAAGAAAACACTTACTATTCTGACAAGAACAAAAAAATAAATAAATAAAAATATACATACGTAATTGAATAATTCTCGAAAGGGATTAGTAGTAGATCTAGAACTCCCTCTCTATTAGAATTGAGACTCTTCAACGATTTGTTAGGGAAGACACTCGAACTCGAGACTTCCGTTAATAGAAGAAGACAAATATCATTTGAGCTACGTTTTTATTGGTACAACTCAGTTATCATTTGACTAACCTAGTGTTGTTGATATAATTGATGGACATTTTACTTTACCTTAACACATAATTATGGTAATTAAAGCACTCTTTGTTGCCAAATTAAGGAATAATTGTTAGGGTAGGGAGGAATAGGGAGGGCAAGGTTGGAATAAGAGAAGGGGACAGGCAGCACCCAAAATCCCTCATGGGTTATGAGTGCCATAACATGGAACATCATTGTTCACAGATGGTAATATGTTGGATTGTGTCTACTAATAATTTTTCATGTTAAGAGTGAAAATTTTGTGTTAACCTCTTACCTCTTCCCTTCATGACTCATGAGTGCCTCCCCCCTATTTAGGACTTTTCTTGCATCAAACTATGTTGTCCCCTGTTTAGGGCTAGCTATTTCTAAAATTACCTTTCATCCTTATCGATTCTGTAAGAATTGATTGTATTATATGTGTATATTAAAAATTAATTATCAATCAATTATTTATAGTATATTTTGACACGTAATTCAATGAAGATTTTCACATGAAGATTTATTTTTTAAGATTATATTTTGAAAAAAAAAATAGTAATACTTTTAAAAATGTAAGCCTTTTATATATACTAAAATCTAATCATTTAATTTATCATCTAATGATCAAAATAAAAAATCTTCATATGAAAACAATTTTAGAATCATTTCGATTATTGTTTTTCTTACAAGACAACAATAAAAATTTGATTGTCATAGTTTTCGAACAAAACATCAATCCACATTTGATTTGTGTTTCAATTCCAATTTGAATTCAATTGAACAATACCTCTAATTTTTTTTAAACTGGTAATAGTAGTTCTAGCGGTTGACTCAATTTTTTCAAATTTTTTTTCATTATTACGAATTTTTTTTCATTATTAAGAAACGATAATGAAGATAAAATACGAGCTTGTTTTATAGCAATCGTAATTAATCATTGTTGTTTTAAGGTCAATCTATTGACCCGTTGGCACTTCTAGTTCGATATTAATCTTTTCTCAAAAACCATTCGATTCTGTATCGAAAGAGTAGTATGAAAAAAACCCGTAGTTATCATTTCATATGATCTATTGGAAGCCTATTTCAGTGTCACAAACTGTGTAGTTTTTCAGTTTTTACACCGGAAAAAGCTTTAAACAATATTTATGTTATGCAAGAATATATATTCTCTAACTATTTGAAAAAAAAAAGACACTTTGGGATTGCTGAAGAACAGACGAAATAATAAAGCAACGGAACCATCATAGTATTTTTGAAATATATCCACCATATATTTTTGTGTGTATGCGCACCAAATATCAAATATGGAGAATCGAATTCAGAAGAGATGATTAAGAGACACAAACCTTCATCCATGTATATGTACTAATTAATCGGTGTGTGTAGAAATATGTATTTAATATTTTATTTTTTTTATTATACTATTATAAACAGGTTTAGAGTGATAATATAACTATTTTATAATTTAGTTGAGATTCACTTAAATAAAACACTTATGTTAAAGTTACACTGGTTAATATTTTAATTATATTTGTTGTTGTTATACAGATATAGTATATTGAAATCCGAAAATTAATTACTACAACTACCATGCACCTAAAATTATCTCTTATAATGATTATCTGTTTTGGGTTCTAAACCTTTTCTTTGGATGTTCCCTTTAACCACAAATGGAACATAACACATTAGTGCCTACCTAGCTAGCCACATCCTCGTGCTCTGCATACTTAGGTTTTATGTAACAACTTTGGACAAAATTTCATGACATTTTTTTGGCTGAGTTTTAATTTTTTGCTTAAATAATACCAATATCTAACAATTTGTTTATTGTTTAAACTTTATAATAAAATTGTGGTACATATTTTCAAAAAGTTTATGCGATCAAATATAAAATGAGTTTGGTATATATATATATAGCCTTAAGGAGTTCCTATCCTATAAATTATGATGACATTTTCATATCTCATACACCTACATATGTAAATAATAAAGATGTAAATTTTATTAGAAGAATGTGTAAATTCGCATTTATATATTATTTTAATTTTTTTGAGATGTAAAATATAAAATCTATATTGTAAAAGAATTTTTTATATCTGTATGAATTTAAATCTGTACCGAAGAACTTTTCACTATCCAAACATGTGCTTCTGCCTTCTCTTCTTCTTCTTTGGTCAACAACTCCTCCATATATCAATATCATATCCTATTGTATTTATATCTCATTATTCCAATTAATTTCACATAATCATCATATATCATAATAAATAATAATAATAATTATATAGGGAGGCAAAAGGGTATTATCACTTATCTATCTATGTATCTATCTATCTCCCTACAAAAAATGTGGCAGTAAATTGGTGTAAATGCGTGAGTGAATCTAATAAAAAGGGTGTTATAAAATCTCGTCAGAAACAAACAATGATGGCAAAGGCCCAAC
>JASCZI010031746.1:233-14193 GCA_036250425.1 Stylosanthes scabra
GTTCTCAATTATTTTGGACATAATTACTTGACTTTAATGCTTGATTAGGTGAATGATGACAAGGGTGGTTAGGGGTGGCTGAACTCATGGGAAGCAAGGCTCAAATAATAATAAAAAAAATGTTAAAGGAAAGCTTTGAAAATTTGCATTCTGCAGAACCTCGTTGGAATCGACTCTGAGCTGCACAGAGTCGACTCCAAGGGTCTTTAATTACTTTAAGAATGAGTTTTTATGCATCAAGAGTCGACTCTTAAACCTATAGAGTCGATTCTTGAATTGGACAGAGGCAATCCATTTTTCTTAGCCTCAGAGAATCGACTCCAGACCTTCAGAGTCGACTCTCTTGAGCTAGAGTTTATTTTACAAAGGTTCCACGCATATGTGTGGATGGAGTCACACCAAGCCACGCATAGGCGTGGGTAGTCACACTATGCGTGGATGGAGTCACCTCTGGCCACGCATAGGCGTGGGAAGAGCCACGCATAGGCATGGGGAGCCACGCCTAGGCGTGGGGAGCCACACCAGGCCACGCTTATGCGTGGGAGTGTTTAGAATCGACTCTGAGAGTTCTAGAGTCGATTCTTCCTTTCAAAAATTCATTTCTGAAGCAATGAGAGTCGATTCTTGGGGAACCAGAGTCAACTCTCACGTGTTTAAAACTATGAAAATAAAGCTCCAGACTCTACAGAGTCGACTCTAGCTCTTCAGAGTCGATTCTGGAGAGTCTGTTTTGCAATTCTAAAAGAATAATGTTACGAAGAGAGAGCTTCCAATCCTTCTTAGAAAATTCTACGGACTAATCTTAAATGCATTTATATATAAAATACTACAGTAATTAACATGCAGGGTGTTACATGAGGGTTCCCCACAGACGGCGCCGATGTTAAGGTCGGGTCACTTAACGTTTGTCCAAGGGACTTTGAATGGGGTGTCGAGTCTCAATGATCAAAGTGAGAGGATGTGCCTTCGGGGGTAAGTTCTCCGGCGTGACCGAGAGCTATAATGGAGAAGGAGGTTGATGTGTGTAAGAATAGCCCTAGAAACCCAGAATTAGGATTATGGGGTTCTAAGTCAAATATTAGGGGGGTAGGGTTAGAAAACACGTACCATGAGGGGATGATGCCCCCTGTTTATATAACTTCGCGTGGTTGAGATCTTCATGGGATCTGTTAAGATTGTATCATATCTTTCCATATTAGGATGATCCGTTTTTCCTTGTGGGCCATTCGTCTATGGCCTTATTACCAAGGATTGGGCCTGGGAACCGATCCGTAAAAAATATATATACAAGAGTACTTGAGTAATAATTAATGAAGTATTAACCGATAGAAAAAACACACGAAGAACCAAAAGAATTAAAAAAAAACAATGCTAGGTAACTAACAAAAATTCAGCCAACATCAGCCAACAACTTAAATTAGATGTTCTATTTCGTTAGGTTTCGAATGTCCTATTTCTTTAGGTTTCAGATGTTCTGTTTCTATTGTTGGTTGTTTTAGGTTTCGAATGTTCTATTTCTAAAAAAGTTATGGATGTTCTATTTCTTTAGGTTATGGATGTTCTATAAACAGTAGTTACGGATGTTCTATTTTTTGTTGACTAATTGTTAATTAAAAAAATATTGTCTACCTATATTTTTCCAATTAAAAAAATAAAAATAAAAACGATCGGCTTTGTCACCCCTTGGATCTGATCTTATTTACTATTGAAAAAGTTGATCATATCATATTTTTTTTTTTTGCTACTTTTTGATTTCCCACGGTAAGTATCTCTGAGGTAGGCCGAGAACTAATCGATCATATATATCAAAGCTCTATTAAAGAATTTGTTGTTGGCCAATAATTTGATATCTTAAGCGGACTTCAAAACTTCAACACATAATATATATATATATATAAAAAATGTAAATATCAATACAAAAGAATTCACAAAACACATAAATACGACATACGATAGCATAGAAATAGTTATGTATAGCATAGAAATAGTGTACCTCAACATAGAAATCAAAATAGAAAAAGAAGACAAGGGGTGTATGCAGGTATACAATGATACACGTAAATTAGTTCATAAACGTTAACGATAGATTGAGTAGTGTGCAAGAACAAAATCATTATTTAAATGTAGAAATATTGTTTTCCAATTATTTGGAGTCTAAAATTAAATTTGTTAGGAATATTTTCATATTATAATCTATCTTTTCTTTAATTTTTTGTCGAAAATAATTCTTAATAAAATGCATATCGTCAAAAATAAAGCAGGTAACTTTTGTGCACTTTTTTTTATCAATTATCGTCAATGAAGTCCGTTTATTTCGCAGATGTTTTCCTTGCCTTTAGCTGGCGTGTCGCAGAAATGATGGTATTTTTCTTGGTTTTTTATCGGTGCGGTTTTCGAATTCCATAATCGTCCCATCGTTGTACCTACCCCTAGCCTTCAAAGCGTGTTTAAAAAGTTTTAGGAGGTTCCTTTCTTGCTTTTTCCTTTGGCATTCTCCCTCTGCTCTCTGGATTTTGTTTCCTTTTTCTCTTTTACTTCGCCGCTCATTGCTCTTCTTCTGTTGAGGTTCTTCATCACTCCTATTTCCTAAGTCTTCTCTACCTTTCTTCTTTTCTTTTTATTCTTGCTTCTGCTTCATGTATCCATGGAAGGGGTGTTATCATCATTTTTGTTTTCATACATCGTTCTTCTTCTTCTTTTCTTTGTTTTCTTTTTTTTTTTTTATGATTGGCATTGCCCCCTTTCGTTCAGGTAACTTATTTATTGTCTGAACTTATTTATTGTCATGGATGAAAAGAAGGCTTGCCAAAATTTGTTTCGTCAAAGTTCTCAAAGAATTGCTCAACAAAGGGCATATAGTGCTTGATTATCAACAAAGATTCACTAAATTATCACAAAAATTGGTGGGAAAAAATACTAATGATGCTTATGCATCAAAGACCCAAGTTGTATGAATTGACTTTTGTATAAAAAAATTTGGGATACAATCGACAAAGAGATATTCGAAGTTGTTAAGATTTTTTTTAAAGAAGGTAATTTATCACAAAATATTTGTGAGACAACTCTTGTTTTGATACCCAAGGTAACCAACCCAGAATCACTTAACCAATTGAGAGTATATATATATATATATATATATATATATATATATATATACTCTCAAGAGTACGTGGTGTTAGATTAAAGAAAATAATTGATAAAATTATATCACCCATTCAAAGTGTTTTTTATGGGTAAAGAATAATACAAGATAACATTATAATAGTACAAGAAATGTTTCATAGCTTAGGAAAATAAGGGAAGGATGCTTATAAAAATTCTTGCTATAAAACTTAATATGAATAAAGCCTACAACAAGGTTGAATGGAGACTTTTAGAAGCTATCATAATTGTTTTTGGCCTGAACAATCACACGGTAATAATCTTTCCCATGAATTTGAGTAAATTCTAGAGGGTCACCTTAACCTTGCACCAGTCGTGGTCAAAAGACCATTTTTTCCCTACTCATCTTTTATGTCGGTTCATAACTAGTTCACTTTTTCTAAACTGATGCAACTAACCTTGACTTAGGGTGTTGAGGGTCAAGCAGGCTAATGAACCGGATTGGTTGAACTGAGGACTTAGTAAACTGTCACCCGATTGAACCATAACTTAGATCAATTCAAATCAAAACCCAATTTAGCGCAAGATAAAAATCAGTTATTAAATCGTTAATGTCTTCGTGACCGACTAGACTCTTGGGACCTGCCTTTACGTCTTAGAATCATAACACCCTCACTTCACATTCTTAGGTACTCATTTTTCCCATAGGGTAGCAAATTACTATTTCACCCTAGACTCGGTTAAGTCTCTAGTTTAATTACTAACCACAACTTATAACTTAATCATTTTAACTTTCACTCCACCTAACCTCATACTTTAACTTAATTATATTTTTTGCCCTAACTTTCTTAAAATTTAACTTTAAGCCCAATATTTTACCTGTGTTATATGTTGGTCAGAATCTTTCAACTAATTACACTTTTAATCTTGGACACCTAACTTTTCATAATTACATTTCTAACCCTAGAATTTTACAAAATTACCTTTGTGCCCCTAGGGTTTAGGCCACCGTCACAACCCAAAATTCACCAAAATTCGATGATTCCATAATCCAAAATACACTTTTAAGCATACTTTGACATCAATAAAGCATTAAAATCATGAAATCCATCATTCAAGCATCTCATAACATTCAAGAAGATAATAAAGCTTATGATCATAAATTCACTAAACCTAACCTTTACCACAAACTTGAATAGCAACTGCTTCACTCGCACAATTCCCCAATGTCGAATCAACAATTCCGATCAACGAGATCAAGAGCGAGAGTTTTGAATCTGTCTCTCTCTAGATTCATTGATATATTCATACATCTTGTATCATGAATATTCCGCAACCTCTTTCAAGTAGAACGATTCAGAATCTTGTTCTGCACACACTTGTACATCTTATTACTCAAATAAACACAAATCAAGTCGTTACAAAAACGTCTCTGCCAAATCCAGTGCTTGATCCTGTGGGGTCTAGCCAGCTGTGTGAATAGTGATTTCACTATTTGCACAGTAACCAATTTTGAATTTTCAATGGAAGAAGATAATTTTGATGCATTGTGTAATTTCTAGAAATGGGGTATAGGTAATAGACGTGTATAGCAACCAAATTACTGTGCATGTGTTGAAAACGCGTAAAGAAAAATGATTTTTCAAATGATGCACAGTAAAAATTATTATTTAACATTTGAAAAGTCCCTGAAGCTTTCCTATAAATAGAGAGAACATTTCCTTTATTTTTTGCATCCTTTAGAGAATGAGAGAGAAGTAGTTAATTAATAAATAAATTATTAAGAGATAAATTATCTATGAGAGAAAATAGAGAGTATGAGTAATTCACAAATAAAATTAGGTGTGAGTTTATACACCGGGGATGTTTTTGGTTTTCATCTCTATTATTCTTCGGTACTACAATTATTGTAGCATTTGAATATAAAGGAGATCTAACTCAAAACACTATATGTACCTCTTGCGTTTTTAAGAGTGTGGAAATGATTCTGTGTAATTATCATGAATATAGTGAAATTTTTGTCGGAGTTTAACCTGTGATTTTTATCAATTTTGGGATTTTTCACATTAAATATTGGTACAAATTACTATTCATCCAATAGTGCCCCTATAATATTATTCACATACACTGTGTTGTACGTACTAGTTACTGATATGTATATACACTATTGACATATACGGATGTTGGTATTATACTTGTATACATATCCGATACTGTTGATCTATATAGTTACTATTGGCAAATACGATTTTTGTTCATATTTGTTCGCTGTGCTATGGTATTTGACAGATTTTATTCTGTTAAATATGTTTTGGTGCCTATTGTCACACATTCAGGGATCTCCTAATTTATATTGAGAATTAATCTCTTTGCCCAACCAGAGGTATCCAAGCTCGTTAAGCTCAAGATTGTGCTGTATAAGTTATGGAGAACAATACAACCATGGTACCATGATAAATTGACAGCACCAAATTATTCTATTTGGAAACCAAAAATGAAGGAATTACTTTATTATAAGAATTTTACAATAGATAATAGGACACGTAGGCAACTTCGTTCCATTTCATAGTTATTTTCAAGTGGCATAAATACAAAAATATAATGTATGGTGGAGTTTGTCAAATAGATGCATTTGCATTCCTCTACAGTTGAGATTTTGAGAAGGTGGTTACCTTATAAAAGAAAAATAAAATAAAAGAAACAAAGAAACACTTAGGGGAGAGAGAATTGAAAGAAGCGTACGCCAAGGAAGAGAGACTATGTATTGGTAGGAAACAATAGTGGTGAGGTAGTTATTACTTTTATTTTATTTTCAAAAATAATTTAAATTGTTAAATTTTTTAAAATTTTAAATTTTATAAATTTTGGATTTGATTTTAAATTCTTAAATAATAAAATTTCATTTCTTAAATCATATAGTTTTAAAATTTATATCAATTTAAAATTTTATGAACGTATAAAGTTCAATCCAAATTAATCTAAATTCGTAGCAAATAATATTTATTTTATAATGAGCATAGATGCATCATGCACCCATATCCCTTGATATATGTATTTGACCAATAAAATAAAAATAATAATATTAATTGAATACTAAATCATGAAAAATAACAACTTATAAAATTAGAAAAAACTAAAAAGAAGAAGCTAGCAAATTAACTAAAAAAGCTTTTTAATGTTAAATAAGATAAACATAATTGATGTGTTGTTGGAAGGTGAGCCTGATTGAAGAAGAATTAATTGACGTGTGATAGTGGAAATTGGGAGAGGTTGTTGTGCATTCTGCAATGTATAATGAACTCTTCAAATCCTATCTCTAAGACCCTGCAAATTCGAGATAGATGCTGACATTACTGATTCTTTTTTTTTTGGGCTCTACTCTAATTAGATACATATAAATCTTATCTCGGGATTATAGAGTCCGAGATGTATAACTAACGGCTATTTTAAAAATTTTTTGGGAGCGCGTCGATGTTGGTAAATATTATATTTAATTTGTTTATTTATAAAAATTCAAATATCACATTGATATACATTGCAAAATATAATTTTCAAATATTTTGTGTGTAATAAAACAATTTCATATTGCATAAATCAACGAATCAAATTAAATTAAACAATTATATTCTTTCTCAAATGCTAATAATGAAAATATTTGTTCTCAAACCACATTTTCGGCAGATTTCTTCTGAACAACATTACACATGAGTTTGAGTGATTCTTCAAAATCATCACAAAGGAGATAAGGATCTGGAATAACATTTGGATCCACAGATAGAGAAATTATCATTTTACTAGCATAACTTTGGAAATGCATAGTTAAAGCCTACAAAAGAAATTCAAATTGATTAGTGGAATGATTCAATGATCTTTTCCTATTAATTAAGGTAATAAACTTGTATTCTATTTTGAGGTTTTCCTTAAAATTGTTATCAGAATTCCACTAATTAGAAGAAATAACTAACTTGGTTAAAAAATGACCTCTTTTAAATTAAAGCAATTTATTATTGGTTAACAAAGGATTTGTGCACAAACATTTAACTATATATTATCATTTTAACAGAAATATTTAATTAATTCTACCAAATTCTTTTTAGAGCATGTATGTGTACTTGTTTTCTAGACTCGGTTTTATAGGATTCAAAGAACCCAATGTTTTGCTTTCAATTTGTTTTTTCATCTCTCTTTTATCTTGGTTAACAGATTTAATGTTAGTATATATTGGCATTTTTATGTATGTTCTTGTAAAGGATCAAAACTTTCCAAAGATTTTATTAAAATTTGAGTAAACACTCAATCCGGCCCTGACCATTTCAATTTGAACGACGCCACGATTAACGATCCGAAAACTCAAATCAGCCCTGAACCATTTAATAATTTAGACACATAGGCCCTTAAAATTTGGCTGACGTGGCACTCCATTGAACCCTTCCTAAATGGTTGAAGCCATTGAAAATTCCTCAATGGTCACAAATTTTGTTGAAATTGTAATCGATCTGGTAATGTCCTCCTACAACCTCCCTTAAATGTGGTACTTAGCTTGCATGAATCCGGACCACATTGCCTCCAATTGTTTCAGATTATTATGTCGCTACAGCAAGCTCTTAGATTAAAAGAAGTAACTACCTCATTCTAATCTCTCCAATTAAGCTCCAAAAATAAGTAACTACATACAGCAAACTCTACTACTATACTCTTATTGATGGTACTGTGTTGGATCATCATACTTTCTACAGGCAGTTAGTTGGAGGTCTTGTTCACATAACAGTCACACGCCATGATACAACATATTATGTCCATGTTTTTAGCAAGTTTTTTGTCAATCCATGTAATATTCATTAAAAAAATTATTCTTTGGATTCTTCGTTACGTTAAAGACGTTGTATTTCAAGGCCTTCATTTTTCCGCTCACACTTCTTTTATCCTCCGAGCATATTATGATGCTAACTTAATTAGCTGGTCATCCAACTAATCCTCTTTCTACTATCATTTACTTTTTCTTTCTTTTGGTGATTCTCTTATTATTTCTTGAGATGTCAAGAAACAAACATGTACCACTTGATTAATCATGAGGTAGAATACCATACTCTTGCTGACACCTTTACTAAATTAAAGTAGTCTCTATTGGTGATATTTAGTTAGTTAAACTTAATTGGTTATTAGTTGATAGATTGGTTAATTAGTTAGCATCTACCTTCTTGGTTTTCTTGAGCTAGCTAGTGCATTTACTTTAATCTATAAATACCCTTGTTGTATTTAATTCTAGTAGAATAATGAACAAGTAAAACTCAGTTTGTTTTCTCTTTCTCTGATATTCAGTTTGGTATCAAGAGCTAGTTACTCACTTCTCCTATTTTTCCTTTCCATTTTCCTTTTTTTCTAGCTACAGAGAAAGAAGATCAAGATTTTTCCTTCTCTTTCCTACTTTCCTCTTTTCTTCTTTCTTCAATACCCACAAATTTTCCCCTCACCTCTCGTCACCTTCATTCAAGCTTCTTAATCATGGCCTTTTTCTCACCAATTCCCCTAATAGTTTCAAATCCAGGCTCATCCCTCTTGCAGAAAAGTTTGATGACAAGAATTACCACACATGGAGGTATCAGGCATGGCTCACTGTTCTAACCCTATCCATGGAACATCACCTAGATTCGACGAAGACACCGTCCAAATCGGCCACCGACAACACCAACAACTCAGCAGAATCTGGTGTCCAAGCCACCGCCACAAGCGCGCTACTGCACAGCCTCAAAGCACTCCAACCGTTACCACCGATTCTGGCACCAATCAAGATTCCTCAACATACCGTGAATGGCGACAAAATGACCTAGCTTTGACTACATGGTTAGTTGCCTCCATTTCTAAACCCTATCAATACGAGATTCTTCATTGTCAATCTTTCTTTGAAGCCTAGACGACGATTGATAATCTCTGCTCCACCACGTCGAAGACTCGGATTCAGAACTATCGCAGTTGCCATGTGTCAAAAAGACGAGAACGATTGATGAATATCTTACCAAGATATAGAATATTTCATAATCTATTGATGCTGCTGGTTACCAATTGAGTCATGATGACTAAATTCAGGCTATAATAGATGGTTTAAATGAGGATTACAATGGATTTATTGCCTCTGTTATGGCAAGATTTGGTTCATTCACTGTCCCTGAGGCAGAGTCTTTTCTGCAAGCATACAAGGATATGATGGTCAGGAACAAGAATCTGGGACAACCATTACCCGTTGCTAATCTAACTCAGACCTATTTTTATGCAAATGGAAGAGGAGTTGGATGCAGAGGACGCGGTTCTGATGCTTTCAGGAAGGAGGTCGAAACTCATGGCAGAAGACAAGAACATTTTGCCAAATTTGTGGAAGGGGAGGTCATGCTGCATACAATTGCTACTATCGTTATGATCAACAATTTACACCAACCACTAACAATCAGAATACTACTGCACAAGTTCCTTACTCTAACTCCTCACCGCCACCACCACCTCCATCCTTTCATCAACCCAGAGCATACTACACTGCCCCACCACCAATGACTGATACTGTTTGGTTTCCCGATAGTGGAGCAACCCATCATGTCACCTCTGATCCAAATAATTTCATCACCACACAACCATCAAGCAATACAAATGAACAACTCCTTGTAGGTAATGGTGCAGGTGTACCAATCTTACAATCTGGCTCTTCTCCATTGGTTGATAAAAAGAACTCTGTTAAATTTATGATAATGAATCTATTATATGCTCCTGAAATAACACAAAATTTGCTCAGTGTTTCTCGCTTTGCTGCTGATAATAATATTTTCTTTGAGTTTTGGCCTCATCATTGTTTTGTGCGTGATCAGGTTACCAAAGACCTCCTTCTCCAAGGAACCACTAGAGGAGGCATTTATGCCTTTGAAAATCTTACTGTCCCCAAATCTGTTCCTATTAAGAAGTGTGCTCCTAGTTCTTTTTCCTGTAAAGTAGAGCATGAATTGGATTCTTATAATGAATCATGTGTTTTACCAGTTGCATCATGCTCTAGTAGTGACATTTCTCCTACTAATCATGTGCTCCCAACATGTACTTTTTATTCTTCTAATATAAAAAAATTGGCTCGGTTTCTTTGCATAATACTGGTTCTTCTGATATTGACTCTTGCTTGCTCTGGCTATGCTGAATTTAATTTTGGTTGCTTAGGTTCTATTGAGGATAATGGTGATATTAAAGAAACTACTTTGCAAATTCCACAAGCTTTCACTACTAATAAAACTGACAGTGTTCTCGATTTATGGCACAAACATTTGGGACATGCTCACATTCAAAATGTTATGAGAATTTTGAAAACTAGTGGTGTTTCTGTTCTAAACAGAGACTCTCTTGATCATGTTTGTGAATTATGTTCTGTCAGTAAAATACATGCTTTACTTTTTCATGATTCAAGCACTGTTTATCATAAGCCTCTTGATCTTGTTTTTGTGGATATTTGGGGTCCTACCGCTGTTACATCTAGGTCTGCATTTAGATATTACATAGCTTTTGTAGATGCTTATAGTAAATATACTTGCTTGTACTTGTTACAAAACAAATCCCAAGCTCTAGAAGCATTCAAAAACTATAAGATATACATGGAAACACAAACTGGTCAGCATCTAAAAGCTTTACAATCTGATCATGGAATGGAGTTTTTATCACATGCCTTTACTGAATTTTTACAACATGGTATAAAACATAGATTAGCATGTCCTTATACTCATCAATAGCAAGGAACTGTGAGAGGAGGCATAGGAGTATTATAGAAATTGCATTATCTCTTCTTGCAACTGCAGGACTTCCTATGGCATTTTGGGAAGATGCTATAACTTCAGCAACTTATATTTTAAACAGGTTACCTACTGCTTCCCTTGATTTTATATCACCTTTTGAAAAATTATTTCATAAATGACCAGATTATACAAAATTTAAGGTTTTTGGGTGTTTATGTTTTCCTTCTTTGAGACCTTATAATAAGCATAAACTTGAATTTAGATCTCAAAAATGCTTGTTCCTTGGTTATGATGGAAATCATCAAGGATACAAATGCATGAGCAAAGAAGGGAAGATTTATCTCTCTAGAAGTGTGATTTTTTATGAAACTGTTTTTCCTTATTCAGATTTATTTTCTTTAAACTCTTACTCAGATTCTAGAATTTCACCAAATACTGAACATATTATTGTTATACCTCTCTTAAGACAGCATAGTACTGACACTATCTCTCCCACCATATCAAATTCTGTTACCACTAACACTTCTACTTCCAAAAGTTTGTCTGCCGCGGTTCTGATTCTTCAATAGGACAACAAATTCCATTTAGTGGCATTGAACTTTGTTTGCCCCATACTAGTAGTATTCAAACCAATACTCATCCCATGGTAACTAGGTCCAAATCAGGGATACATAGGCCTAGAATATTATCAACTATAGTCTCTGATCTTACACAACAAATTCCTAAGAATGCAAAGCAAGCCCTAAGCTGCCCCCATTGGAAGACAGCTATGGATGTTGAATTTCAAGCCTTTCAACAATGCAAAACTTGGAATTTAGTGCCTACACCTAGTAGTGTGACTATCATTAATAGCAAATGAGTATTTGCTTTTAAAAGAAATAGCAAAGGAGAAATTTTAAGATACAAAGCCCGGTTAGTTGAAAAAGATTTTCAACAAACCGAGGGAATTGATTATGAAGAAATCTATAGCCCAGTTATTAGACCATCTACTGTGAGAATCATTCTTACAATAGCCTTAACCCAAGGATGGGTATTAAGACAATTTGACTTCAACAATGCCTTTCTTAATGGCAAACTTAAAGAACGGGTCTGTATGCATCAGCCAAAGGGTTATACAAATGGTAATTTGGGAATGGTTTGTCAATTGAACAAGGTCTTATATGGCCTAAAACAGGCCCCTCGAGCCTGGTTTCAAACCTTACAGGAAACATTATTTAGCTTAGGATTTCAGAATCTCAAATCTGACACATCTTTATTTCTGAGACATAGTTCCACTTCTGTTATATATTTACTCTCTTATGTTGATGATATTGTTGTGACAGGGAATAATACCAACGAAATAAATTCTTTAATTGCACACCTTAATATTATTTTTCCACTCAAGAATTTAGGACTCCTCAATTATTTTCTAGGTCTGGAATTTAAATATTTGCAGGATGGAAAGATTCACTTGTCTCAGCAAAAATATGCTAAGGAGATACTTGAGAGGGCTGGTATGATGGATGCAAATCCGATGCCAACCCCCATGATCTCTTATCTTAAATTACATCAACAGGATTCTGAACCATGTGACAATCCTAAGCTCTATAGATCAATTGTGGGTGCCTTGAAATATCTCACCACTACTAGACCTGACCTGGCCTTTTCTGTCAACCGAGTTTCTCAATTCATGCACAATCCAACCTTGAATCAATGGAGAGCAGTTAAAAGAATCCTACGATATGTAAAAGGTACAGTTACTCAAGGGTTAATGTTCTCAAAAAGTTATGATTATAGGTTGTTTGGCTTTGTAGATGCAGATTGGGGGATAGACTTGGATGACAGGAAGTCCATTACTGGTTACTGCATCTATCTTGGCCACAACTTAGTCTCATGGAAGTGTCAAAAACAAATAAAGCTGAGTAGAAGTACCACTGAAGCTGAATATAGCTAGGGCTGTTGCTTCTACCCAGACTGAGATAATGGCAATTCAAAAGCTGTTGGAAGAATTAAAAGTGGTGCAGAACATACCTCCAGTGATCTACTATGACAACCAATCCACTTGCCAAGTAACTCAAAATCCAGTCTATCACAGCAGATGCAAGCACATGGAGATGGATCTTCATTTCATTTAGGAGCTTGTCAATCAGAAACAATTATATGTTCTAAGGTTGTCTCTTCATTTCACTAGACCAAGTTGCTGATGTGTTTACTGAGGTTGTCTCTCTTAATCTCTTTCAAAAATTCAGCAACAAACTTATGATGTGTTCTATTCCCTCCTAAGTTTGAGGGGGGCATATTGGTGATATTAAGTTAGTTAAACTTAATTGGTTATTAGTTGGTAGATTGGTTAGTTAGTTAGCATCTAGCTTCTTGGTTTTCTTAATTCTAGTAGAATAATGAACAAGTAAAATTCAGTTTGTTTTCTCTTTCTCTGATATTCAATAGTCTCGATTATATTGATTGCCTTCTCGAACACACGGAAGTCATTCAATCTTACCGAGCTAATCTTTATTGTGATAATAGATAGAAGTGTTATTCTTTGATTAACCTATCAAATATAATGAGAATGATTATTATTACTTTGTCTAGTAATGACTTCTCTCATTATATTGGTGTATTCACAAATTTTTTTCGGTGCTCTAGATCAAACTACTATTAAGATCTTCACACAAATTCCCATCAACATACATACTAAATTTTGGAATCTAAGTATCCAAACTCAGAATGGGATCGTTATTAGCTCTCACTTGGGATCGAGAGAAAATATTAAAATCATTAGAATATTTGTATAGTTATTAATATGATACTCTTATTTTTCTTATCACCTATAACCAGGTCCTCGTATCATATTTCCACATAGTGAATTGTAAATATATAGAATGTTTTCCACTTAGTAAATATATAGCTTAATTACTCTATTAATCCTTATTAATAGATTTTTTTTAATGTTTACTATAAACAGCTCTTATTTTATAAATATTTTTTTTTAAATGTTGAATATTAATAGAGATCTAATTATTACAAATTTAAAAATATATAAAAACTCAATTGAAAGAAAAAATTGTATAGAAAATAATAGAGCAATTAAATATATATATATATATATATATATATATATATAT
>JASCZI010031749.1:0-10038 GCA_036250425.1 Stylosanthes scabra
TCTTTCAAGTTATTCAAGCTTCCGCGCGAAAATTTATCCTTGTTACTTTAATACTCAATTCACCCCCCCTCTTGAGTATTTGTATCTTGTGCATACCGACTAACAAAGGAATTCCCTGTTAATCCAGAAAAAGAAAAGAAAATGATCTATCTCAAAGAACCAATTAACACAATATTGTTAAACTAAACCTTTCCCCGACAACGGCGCCAAAAATTTGATGTGACGAATTCTTTTAATATAAGAACTTCGTAACAATCCGACAAGTGTATCAGATCAAGTAGTACCACTTATGAGTAGGTATCGATCCCACGAGGAAAGATGGATTAATCAATATTTTCAATTGGTTTCTTTAATTAGATCTTGAATGATTAATCAAAGATTAATGCAAACAATTAAACTCAAGAACAAGAAAGACAAAATAAGCAACAAGAAAGAATCAAGACGGTAGATATTTAATTGACAACTTAATCATACAAAACAATATCAAGAATGAAAGAAAGATTCGAATTTAAAATGACAAGATCAAGGAATTGGAGATGTTCACCAACTAACTTTCTAATCCAATTTTTACTTTTCTTTTCTTGCAAGTTATTATTAATTCACAATGAATCCTAATATAACTAAATCCTAATCTCTTAGTGATCTAGTTTCTCTTTAACCTAATTAATCATCAATCTCTTGACTAATTAAACAAGAAAAGAGATAATACACATATCTTAATTTAAACCTATGATAATTAACAAGATTCACAGAAAGAATTAAATGTCACATATTCAATCTCATGCAAAACCTTATTGAATTATTAAAGATTCTAATACACATTAAATCACATGCTCATCTCTAAGTCAGTAAAGATAATATGGAATGATTCTTGATTATGTTTGAATGCCTATTTTCTCAAACTCAACAATTCAAAATATGGAAGATCTAATTACTTCTCAGTACATAAAATCTTTAAAGATCAATACAAAGAATCAAATAAGAAACAAATCAGTCATTTATGTGATAGAAATACAGATACATATATGGCACAATCATTCAAATCATTATCTATAATTCAATGAACAAAGGTGAAAGACAATTCTTGAACTAATTTGTGATAACCAAGATTAATGTAAAATCAAATTCTATGTCACCTTATTCAACTAAATTTCAATCTTGACATTTCACAAATCATACATAACATGTTTAATCTCAAGAACTAATATAGAAATTAAACAAAAGCAAGAATCAAATATACCTCTCGGTTGAACTTGATTCTTTAATTGATAAACAAGAAGAATCCTTTGAATTTTTTATAAACTTGAAATTATAGAAAATTAAAGATTGTTGAATTAATCCATTAGGTTGGCAAGAACAGAGCTCCTCCTCTTCCTCAATCTCTATGATGTTTAGCTACTCATGATTGTGAGTAACTTCAAAGAAACTATGAATATAAATCTTGGATTTTTGAGCATTTAAAGTACTTAAGAACTTAGAAGAAAGAGAGAGAATTTTGCTAACTCTAAAGATTGAAAAGAAAACCTCATATATTGATTAGAATGAAAATGGGTACAAGAAAAATTATTCTTCAATATGAAAAATAATATGTTCTCTAGTGTAGTTTTTAATCCTTGAAAATTCACCTATTTATAGTTTTACAAAAACCTAAAATGAATTACAAATTTCCCAAAAATGAAATTCTCTTTCATTTGGACTAAGATTCTAAGCTTGGATGCTTAGACTTATCCATTTGATGTATGAAGAGTCGAGACTTATATCCATTTGATGCTTGAAGATCCACGCCTAGACTTTGAGATTTACACCTCTGTTTTCTTCTTCCTTAAGCTTCTTTATTTACTTTTTCTGTAAATAATTAACAAAATACTTAAAGTCTTTAGTTGATTTAATTTTTTACTAATTATAATGAATATTAAGCTAATTATGTAATAAATTGTGCATGAATTAGTAGAAAAAATCCTTAATGATGCTTTTGCATCAATGTGGCGTCTTCTCGTCTTGTGTTCTCTTACTTGATTTCTCCCTGAAGTCAGCCCGTAGTCAAGTTCTCTCTCACGGCAGCCCAAAAATTACAAAGAAAAATACTCCCTAGTCGACATATATACACTCCATGGTGTAATTTCTTACAACTTGATATAAACTGTGAATTTTCTTAAGATTTCTTTATCTTGTCCTTGTTTATCTGGCTGTTTTTTTGAGATAAAACTCAATACGATTATCAGCCACATCGATAATCCACACAAAGCTATCATGTGGACTTAGTGATCCTGTAACAATGTTATGAGGTAAAGTGACATCACTCTACTCATAATAGAAGTACCAAACTATCATCAATATCAAGTAGGAATTTCAAGGAATAAAGTTGGCAATTAAATGAATAAGTAATCTATAATGTCCGAAAAGAAAGCTTTGTTCCATGGTTGGCTGTTAATGCAATCTGAATATTGCATTCTTACTACTAGGGCAGTATGGTCGAGTGGCTACGAATCTCCTATTTTATATAAGATTGAATGTTATGGTATATTATCCATTAATGGTATAACTTTCATTTAGTTATAAACAAACTGACAACATGAAAAGCTGAACTTACAAATATTTGAAAGTATATTAATAAAAAGGAAAATTACTTTTGTTTTTATGTAATACATACTCACTGAATAAGGAAAACAATCCGATAACTACAAAGCAGATTTTAGAATTTTTGGACGTAGGTTGCATTTTTTTTCATACTAGTATTTAACCCGTGCGATGCACGGGCTTTGTTTTTAATTTATTCAATATAATAAATTAGATATAGTAATTTGTAAGAAATAAGTTATTCACTAATAAGTAAGGGCTATCAAATAATAATGCATTGAGTTCATTAAAACTGACAAAGCTAAATCAATATTGTGAGATATATGACTATCGAAGACATTTTACGTCGGTATATTGGTAAAAATTTACCACAACTTTATTTCTAAACTTGAAGTTTACACCAATGAGCTCAAATACAAAATATATGATCCCTCTCTCCCTCTCCTTCTTGTTATCTCTCTCTATTTCCTTGCCTCTCTCACCTCCCTCCATCCCTCTCTCTTCCTCTCCCTCTCTTTCTTTCCTTATCTCTTTCTCTCTTCCTCTATCTCTCTCTTCGTTTCTCTCCCTCTCTTTCTATCTCTCTCCTCCTCTTTCCCTCGCTCTTTCTCTTTTCCTCTCTATCTACCTCTCTCTTTATCTCTCCCCCTCTCTCTTTTCATATCTCTCTCTTTTTTCCTGTCTTTTTCTATCTCCCCCTCACTCCCAACCCTCTTTCTTTCCATTTTTTTCTCTCACCCTAGTTCTCTCTCTCCCTCCCTCTCCTTCTTTCTCTCCCTTTCCTTCTTTCTCTCTCTCCATTCTCTCCCCCATTCCCTTCCTCTCTCACTTTCTCCTCCTCTTTCTCCTTTAATTTTCTCCATGTCTTTCTCACCCTCATGCTCTCTCTTCATCTCCCTCCCTCTCTCATTTTCATTCTCTCTCTTTCCTTATCTCTCACTCTCTCTCTCTCTCTTTCCCTATCGCTTTCTCAATCTCTCCCTCTCTTTTTATCTTTCTCTTTCTCTGTCCCTCTCCCTCTCCCTCTCTTTCCCTATCTCCATCTCCCTCTCACTCTCTTCTTGCCTCTCTCTCTTTCTCCCTCCCTCTCTCTCTCCCCCCTCTTTCCCTATCTTCCTCTTTATCTCATTCTCTCTCTTTTCCTTTCTTTCTATCTCTCTCCCTTTTTTCTATTACTCTTTTTCTATATTTCTCTTTCCTTATATTTCTCTCTCACTCCCTCCCTATCTCATTTCCTCCCTTTCTTCTTTTTTTTCTCTCACCTCTCTCTCTCTCCCTCTTCCATTCTCCTTCTTCTTATCTCTCTTATCTCTCTTTTCCTATCTTTTTCTCTTCTTCTCTTTCCCTCTATTGCTATATATCTCTCTCTATTTCTCTCTCGCTCTCCCTCCCTTGCTTTCTCTTTTCTAATTTGACTAAGATATGTTTATGTATATTATTTGAGTTAATTTTAAATATTAAATTCACATTAAATTTTTTTTAGTAAAATATTACAATTAAAAATAATTAAAAATAAAAATTATAATGAGCATATCCAATTGGATTTTAAATTCATTAGTATGTATGTTTATAATGTTAAAATATCACAAATTAAAGATAATTAAAAAAAATAGAAATTCTGATAAAACACTTTCTATTACATTTTAAATTCATTAACAGACTTCATTCTAATTGAATATTAAATTTGTTAGCGATATTTTTTTTATTATAAGCAGCATTTCTTGAGATACAATTATTTTAACCTAAGTAGACAATAAATAAAATAATAATCATGTCACAAATTATTTATTAACCTTATATTGTGACTACCTTATTAATATTCATGATATTATATAGTACCGACTTTATAGAAAAAAGAAAATGAAATTAAAAGAAAAAAGAAAGAAAAAACTAATAATAACGCTCAAAGCAAAAGTGAAGGTGTTTCATAAAAATAAAATGATAAGAGTCCTATTCTAAATACATTGAAGGTAGAAAAAAACTAAACTAATCAAAAAAATAGAAATTTTAATGAGTACTTCCAATAAATTTTAAATTCATTAACATGTATATTTACAATTTCAAAATATCACAATTAAAAGTAATATAAAAAATAAAAATTATAATGAGTACTTCTAATTGAAATTTATACGATAAATTGTAATAAGATTAAGATAATATAAAATTAAGATTTGAAATTTGAAATTTTAAATACGATTAATATAAAAAATAAACACACAAAATTTTATTTAAAATCCCTCAACAACCGTATAAATATAAAATTTTATAATTTAACTAAAAATAAATCATTTTTTAAAATTATTTCAACAACCGTATATGATATTTGAAATTTAAAATTTTAAACTCAGTTAATTATGCTAATTAAAAATAATTAAAAAAATAAATTTTCTAATGACGACACCTAAACATTTAGCTCCCTAAATTCACTCTTCAACCGCCACATTAGCAATTGAGCTTCTCGATTGTATTGTATACTATTACTAATTGACTTTTTGTATTTAAGTTTCGAACAAAAGAAGTTGATTTTGTGTAAATTTGTCCATTATGAATTTGTTCATTATAATACAAAATAGTACTATTTATATTGGGTAATGTTATTTGAATAAGTGATTTTAGCCAATCAAGTGTAACCAAGTGATTTACTTTTATCCTAAATAGAATATTATTTCGGTGTCAAATAGTATAAAAAAATGCACC
The DNA here is from genome assembly GCA_036250425.1 of Stylosanthes scabra. Taxonomy (NCBI): domain Eukaryota; kingdom Viridiplantae; phylum Streptophyta; class Magnoliopsida; order Fabales; family Fabaceae; genus Stylosanthes; species Stylosanthes scabra. Next base: position 5,275 of record JASCZI010031749.1, read on the forward strand.
TAAATAAAATTCTATTTGACACCAAAATAGTCTTCTATTTAACATATAAATAAATTACTTTGTTGTACTTGGTTGGCCAAAATCACTTGTTCACAACTTCGCATAGAATTATTGATTTATATCTATGGTAATTAAGCAAAATGCATAGTATGGTGAAGAGGAAAATGATGAAAAGGTGAAGATTTTCTTTAATGAATGATTGAATTTCAATCATGTAAAGTATCTTATTTTATTTTTTATTAATTTTTAAAACAAAAATAATACAACTCTTCACCCTATATATAGTAAAACCGCTTCCCCATAGAATTGTGTATTAAGTAGAAGAGAAAAGAATGCACTGATATGTAGGTAATTTGAATATGGGAACAAAACAGAAATAACAATGTGGTCCTACCATTTCCATCGAACCACCTTGGCAATATTAACAACCACATCAGCAACGTTAGGTGCCACGTATATCAATCTATTTCATATTCATTCACACATTTGAATTGATTTTATTTTGCCACATCATACTTTCATCCAAAGTGACACTACTTAGATTTCTTCTTATATTTAGGAGTATTTTTTTCTTTTTTTTTTTCACTTTTTTATCTGCTTAAGATTCTTTTTATTTTACTTTCTCACTTTTGTATTTATGATACTTTCTTCCTTTAGATTCTATTTGTTTTACATTCCCATACTTATTAACATTTATTTTTCTTTAGGTTACTATATCTTTTCATTGCATGTTAATGTTATTTTTAATATGTGATAGTTTAGTTTCTATAACTTATGATTCTTTTTACTTTTTCTTCTCAGCATTTATGTTTTTAGGTTATTATATACTTATAATGTTATTTTTCTAATATGTATAAATCGAATAATAAAATATAATTCACCGTATTCTTTGATATTCACTCACTATGTTTTATTATATAAATAAACATTCTCTTCACACATTTTCTTTATTTTCTATCGCGTAATCTCATCCAACTCTTTTTCTTCCATTTGTACTATTATTATTATTAGTTTGTAAAGAGAATTAAAATCATTTCACATTTCGTCTTATCTTTCCCCACTTAATTTCATGTCTTATTCTCTTTTCCTTCATTTGCATAGGTATTTGAAGTCTTCACACATTTTCTTTCTCTTATTTCACCTAATCTTATGCCTCTTACTCTATACATGTAGCATAAAAATATATATGTTCATTTTATTACTCCTTATTCTATGTTGATATTTCAAGTCTCTATTAAAATATCATGTTAACAAATTCAACAAATGGCACAATTCTTGAAGCTATTTAATACTCAAAAGCTTTCTCATTCCAAAACCCTCCTACTTTGTAGATCCAAATTATCATAATTGCCTTCAATTTTTATTTAATTATTACTTAAAATTATCACTTTTCCAATCAAAAGTCAGATGAAACGCAATTTGCTCACACACCAACCATGAAAAAATATACAACATAAATATTTATGCATATGAAAGCATCTATTTATTTATTTATAATCTATTAATTTAGAAAATAAGGTATATAGTTCCAAAATCATCATCTTTAAACACTTGATTTCACTATATTTTGTCACATAAAACTTTTCACCTATGTCGAATGTAGCATTCTATCTTTGTATTATATCATAGAATGATTCTTATTGTATTTCATCTTCTCATAATCTTAGGATTCTTTTACAATATTTTTTCTCTTCTTAATAGCTATAATTGTGTTATAAAATTTATTTATTAGTTTTTAATCTTAGTTTTCATATTCTCTTACTCTTTATTTTTATGAAAATTACTCTAAGTACATTTTCAATGTCATATTAATTACTTTTTAATAGGCATAAATTGAGTTAAAACTTAATTTTTTCTCTTACTCACATACTCACTTCTTATCTTTGTTATATAAATCAACATTCCCTTCACTCATTTTCTTTATCTCATCTAATCACATAATCCTTTATTCTTATACCTCTTCTTCTTTCTTACCCTCCACTTTTGTCAATTTATTGCACAACTATTTGCAGAATGAGGTTAATGACCAAATTTTTATTTTTATGTTTTAAGTTTGTTAAATAATGTATGTACTAAGTGATTGTATAATTACATTCTTTAGTTTTTTTCTTAATCTTTTATGTAATTGTATGTATTCATTAGTTATATAGTATATTTGTCGCATATATATTACTATTTCTTTTTTTCTTTCAACAATTTACATTTTCCTAGATACTGTTTAGTTATAATAATATTGCTAAAAATACATGTTGTTATAATTTATAAAAAATAATAATTAAAGTTCTCCACAATTTGATAGATATGATTGATGAACAAAGTTTTTTTTTTCTTTTCAGTCAACTAAATTTATATGTATTAGCTAATAAATTTCATAAAATACTAAAATCTATGATGTATTTTATAATTTTATTTTTTAATTTAGTTTACCATTTTTGGTCTAATTGCATTTCTTTTTCCTGATAGTCGTCTAATTGTATTTATTCGTTACTTATTGCGTTTCTTCTCTTTTTCAACAATTAAATATTTGTTAATATCATTTAATTGTAATAAGATTTTTAAAAATACATGATATATATCATAATTCATTAAAACTAAAATTATCAAATTAAATATTAGTTTCAATTATTGAAATATTATAATTATACTTACAGTTTATATAATACTTTCATCATCTTTATTTAAAAATAATCTAAAAAAAAAGTAAACAAAAGTGATTCCTTAGAAGAACAAAAATAAAAATACTGTATAATGTTAAAAGAAATAATTTTAACTGAATATTTTCATAATTTTAGATATTTAAATAATGTATACTTTTTAATTTTATAATTATTATATTTTATAAAAACATATATCCATATTACTCCCGCAACGCGCAGGTCTGAATCTAGTTCCATTAACTTGAAGGTAAGAGATGACAGAGGAGCCACTCTCATGGAGGGTAAGGACATGGACTGTATTGGGTTATTTTATAAGATAGGGGTCACTATGTCCATTTTGAAAATTTACAGCACGTGAATTGGATATTTACTCTAGACTCTAGAGAATAACATCATATGAAAAATGCTTTTCTGATGAGGTTAGTAAAATATTAGGTTAGTAAAATTGCCCATTATGTCTAATTTTTTAATTTTAAATTTTTTTATTATCATAATTAATTGTTTAAAGTTTTAACATTTAAATATGAAATAGGGTTGTTGATAAATTTGAGAGTTTGTTATACAATTTGCCAATTTAAAAGCTGTTTTTGAGTTTGAGAATTTATGTCATTAGAATTTTTAAATTTTTTATTTTTTATTGTCATAATTAATTGTGTTAAAATATTTAAAATTAAATTTTAGCAGTTTATTATTCTAAATTTAAATTTAACACAGGTTTAGAGTTAAAAAATAAAATTAAGATAGTTTGTTATTTTTAAATAAATGGAGTAATTTAGTAGCTTAAAATTTTAATTCAAATAAGGGTTTAAATTTTTTTTTAAAAAAAGAGTCATGCTATATTGCCAACAAAAAGTTTAACAAGAGTAATCAACAATCCTCTTCTTTTTCTTTGGCACCACCACTATTTTCTTCTTTTTCAGCATCGCCACCACCATTATCGCGTAGATATATTCTTCTTCTTCTTCAACCGCTGTCCACGGTCACAAAGGTTCTTTCTCATCATTGTCGTCAACTCTTCCACTTTCTCTTCCACCACCACCACCAGTGACTCTCTCATTCACTATTATCGAAAATCTCTCTATCACGCACTCTCTTTCTCTCTTCACCATTGAGGTTGTTTGTTTCATTTTTTTGTAATTTTTATTGAGATTTAAACAAAAACGACTTCGTATGATTATTTCTATATGTTCAATTGTTCACTTATTTTAGACTGGATGATCACATGATTTGTTTGTTATATATTTGAGTGGATTATCACTTGTTTTAGACTGAATTATCACTTATTTTAAATTGGATGATCACGTTGATGTTGATTAATGTTGGTTGGTGACCAATGTGGGTAATGTAACATCCCAATTCCTAGGTTGCAGTACTAGTAATTGAGAGTTACCATTCAATGACCTCTAGCAATATAATATACAGTATGAGCCTGTCGTATTAAACGTAAACTAATAACAAAACAAATCATTTTTATTTATATATTCAGAGATAAGACGTAACTTAGTTAATAGTATACATATATCATACAGACTCTAGATAGATATACTAAGCACTGAGTTCTGTCTCATCCTGACAGCCCCTAGACTGGCACTCAGGCTTCTCACAAAATACCTAACCCTCAAAAGTACTATGAAGTAAGGGAAAGACTCTATCTGTTATATATGTTAAACTAAAGATAGTTCTGTCTAGGACAGCCGCCTCGTTGCACTGCCGGTCCTTTCGGAGTAGAGACGTAACACAGTTGAGTAATAGTGGATCCCGAAATGTCAAGAATGTGCTCGGTCGGAGAAGACGTCTTCATGAAGGCGGTCACACTGTCTCTCGAGTCGTGAGGTAGTAGGAGAAGCAGTAGAATCGATGAGGGAAAAAAATGAGCTGGTGGCCCGTGTACTTCGTGATCCTCCTCTCCTTGTCGCCATCTTCTCTATGATGATATCCTGCGCAGGGAATAACTAAAGGGGTGAGAACCTAAAGTTCTCAGTAAGGTACGTGCTACGGGAGACTCTTCTAAGAGGAGTACCCTAAGACATTCATCTATGTCTTGTTCCATCTCTTATAACTTGACCTATTTCCTAGGTTCCTTAATCTAGTTACTTCTAGATTCGTT
>JASCZI010031750.1:570-14162 GCA_036250425.1 Stylosanthes scabra
CTGATCAGTTTCTTGATTAGGAGTATTTATGTGAAGCATCGAAAGACTTTCCGACAATGGAGATCCGGATGGCGTGTTTCGCAGTTTGATGCGGCGGTGTTGGTGATCAAATACTCAGTTGGTAGCTTGGTGTACGCATCGGTATGTTTAAGGCTTGAAATTGCTCAGGCAGTTGAAGTTGTTAGCAGGCATATGCATGATCTTTGTAAAGGTCATTGGCAAGTTGTCAAATGGATTCTGCGGTATATTCAAGATACTGCAGATATTGGATTGGTATTTGAGCAGGATGATTCCCTTGGTCAAGGCATAGTTGGATATTGTGATTCTGATTATGAAGGAGATTTGGATGGGCGAAGATCGATGACTGGTTACTTGTTCAGTTTAGCAAAGGCACCAGTGAGTTGGAAGTCTACTTTACAGTCAACTGTAGCTTTGTCCACGACGGAGGCAGAGTACATGGCAGTGACAGAAGCTGTAAAAGAGGCGATTTGGCTTCAAGGTTTGCTTGAAGACTTGGGAGTTGGTCAAAAATACATAGAAGTGTTTTGTGACAGTCAGAGCGCTATTCATTTAGCGAAGAACCAAGTTTATCATGCAAGAACAAAGCACATAGATGTTCGCTATCACTTTGTGCGGGAAATTCTAGAAGAAAAGGAGATACTGCTCCAAAAGATACACACTTCAGAGAATCCTGCAGATATGATGACTAAGGTGGTGACGTCAACCAAGTTTAAACATTGTTTAGACTTGGTCAACATCCTGCACGTATGATATGGTTTGAGTCAGTACTACTATTCGTTTGATTGGGTCTAAATTGCGCCAAGGTGGAGATTTGTGATGTTGGTGGCACAATTAGCCCCACATCGATGGAAACATGAAAGAGGGGGGTGTTAAACCCCTTATATAAAGGACCTTAAGTCCTTAGTTTTAAATATCCCAAAAATGTAGTCTCTTCTATATATTCACATATTAAAGGGATCAGCTACAAGTAGTGCTGACCGGAGACGTAGGCAAAATTTGGCCGAACTCTGTTATCAATTGGTGTGTTCTTTCCTTTCTCTCTTTTATTGTTATTTGTTTATTTATCTGTGTTTTATTGTTTAGTATTCAATATATAATGTTAGTGAGTTATTGGGTAGAAATATTTGTAGAGTAATACTGTGGTAGTAGTTCTGTCTAAGGAGGTTGGAATTAGTGAGACTGGTCTCTCCCCTCCGGCCTTTCCTGGGAATTTTATTGTTAATAAAATTCTGTCTAAGGAGACCGGGTTTAAGTGGGACTTGATTGTGCCTCATCCAATCTGTCCTGGGAATTACTATAATAGTAAAACTCATAGGATTGATTTGTATTGAAAATTATCCACGTTTCCGCAACAATAAGCTAATCTAATCTAATCTAATCCCTTACCTGCCTGGCCTCTTGTAAATCTTCCTTTTTATTAGCTAAAGCTTGCAAGAACTTCTTCTTGTTCCTTGAACCGTCAAGCTCGTGTTCACCATCGATCGAAGCTCGTTTCTTTGATGAAAGGAGATGCTAAACTCGAGTTCTTCAAGACAAGGAAGCTAGGATATGGAATAGATTAAAAAGCATTAGTTTCTTAAACTCTTAGAACACATTTTTAAAAACCAACCAAGTATTACACCTTACCTTAGAATATCTTAAGAGAAGAAGAGATGAAGATGAAGAAGATGAACGAAGAGATGATGGTGGTGGGTCACGGCGATAACACCATGGTGGAGTGCATAAACGTTGTAGTAACAGAGTTTTTGCTTCATAAAATTAGGGTTATGAGGTAGGGTGGCCGACGGCTTGTATGGGGGAGTGGAGTACACTTTTTGTATCACCATTGGAGGGAAGAGGAGCATTAATTACGTGGTTGAAAAGCAAAAGTGGGAGAGAGAAATGGGGGAGTTGTGACCGGCGGTCAAGCTAGGGTTAAGGGAGGGTAATTTCGACTTTTCAACACCAAGAAGGGAGGATAAAATAGACATTGAATCCTTCTTGAAAATATTTTATGAACTGTAATATTTCTACATTCGTTCGATACCGAATTCTTACAAAAAAACCGTCGCATCAAAGCATAGCGTAAGAATAATAAAACTTTTATAGTCTTAACTTAGGTACAATACTAGAGCAACACTTTAACATTATCATTAACAAAAGATTGAAATTTATACCGACATTCTTAATCCACTTTCTTATCATCATAAAGCATTCACGCAGAAAAAGCGAGTCATACACGAGGTGGAAGATGAGGCGGCAATGGCCGATGAGACCGACAACGAGGCAGCCGTTGTGGAGGAATGGCAGTGGAGGAAGAGCATGGTGGAGATTCATCTTATCGTTACTTTCTTCCTTCTCTCCCTCTTCACTTCTTCCTCACTTCGTGCAACATCTTTGACTTTGATGGCACTTTGGTTTATGATTAAGATGCTGAACCATTTTACCAACATGGTTGGATTAGAGGTTAAGGTAGGATTACGATAAGAGTAATTTATAAATTTTGAATAATTTTTTAGGAATTGAAGAATTTTGTTAATTCTATCGATAAATTTGATAAGTTTTTTTAAATTATATGAGTTATTTTAATTATTATCTCCCTTACACAACCAAAAAGAAAAAAAAATTACATTTGGGAAACCAAGCTCAACATACATACATCTAGGGGGAAAAAAGGTTCAAAACGAAAACAAAACTTTGAAATAAATAATGATTTAATTAGGTAGTTATCTTTGAGAATTTTTTTTATATGATTTTATAACATGCCACAGAAACTTTTTCGATAAATGATTGTACTGTTGCCAAAATTAAAAAAGGTAGAAAAATGAATCAAAGAATCATCATATCAAATATAAATGTAAGATTATAATAGAAACGAAAGCTTAAATGCTTATTAGCTTACAAAATTTTCCTGTTTTCATAATAAATAACAATATCCTCATTGCACTCGAGCTGTTGTTTTTCATCGTCCGGATAATTTTGCTTGCATTTGCGGATAATGCATTCCAAAACACACTTTTTCCTCCTTTGTTTACCGTTCTTGCGTTTGATGCACTGAGACACACAATGTTCTAGAGAAAATAAAGATACTCTAGTCAAAATATTTTTAGATTTAGTTTCATGAAACTTATCTATGGAAGAACAAATCATTACTAATATTGTTAACATTATTGAAATTGCAAGTGTTGCACCTTTTTTAGCCATTGCTTACTCTCTTTGTTTCTTTCTTTCTTTTACGTTCTTGAAAACCTAGTTTATGAAAGGTCGTGTTATATAGAGTTCGAATATTCGTTAAATATTTATTGTGTTCGGTATCATACTAGAACTAACTAATTTATTCTTTTCTTATTTTGTGTCTCTTGTTAGAAAAATAGTAATAAAACAGAAATAACTTTGCATAGTAATAAAACAAAAATATTCCTTATTCCTTATTTCTTCTTTGCTCTTCACAAACATATTTAGATAACTATTCATCAGACAATAGGGTCATTTGATTGTTTAGGAAAACGTTATTAGACCATGATTAATTTAAAATATAGGCTACGAAATGTGAAAACTCAAAAGCTTTATATATATGCCCTTATAAAAGGATGGTAATAATAAACATAATATTGATAATAAATGGGAAAAAGAATTAAAGCTCGTTAACTTAATTATTGGCCATTAGACACTTTTTTGTTTTTAGCCCACGTCCAAAAAAAAAATACACTTTTCTTTTTATAATATTATTTTTTCTAAAAGTCCAAGCTAATAGAAGGGGCATAAGAACATTATTTCTTTAATACATCCCTCACACATGCAATATCCTTTTTTCACATAAAATAATTTTCATAGATTTTTTTATTTGCAAATTTTTGTTTTGGAGTTCAGATCAACCTTTATATTTTAAGTTATATAATTCTGATACCATTTTTAAATGGTGCGTACTCCAATACAGAGAGAATGTGCAGAATGTATAGAGTAAGAGAGAAACTAATATGATATATGGGTCCTTTTAATTTTTTTTAATATAATTTTACGACAATGATACGCATTTTATTGTACATTTACATACATTTTATTTACAACACGAAAAATGTTGACATACATCAACATAAAAAAAAATTATAAAACACATTAATGCAACATATAATAGTATAGAAATAATTACATATAACACAGAAATAATATATTTTAATAAAAATCAAAATAAAAAAATATATATTTAGATTAATTCATTATTTTAATATTTAAAGAATAATCCTATGTATACTATATAACTTTTTCCTCTGTATCTTAGAAACCACCCTTAATATCACTTTTCGTAAAAAATTTAAGTAAATTGGTGAAGATAGATGAATGATTATATATTTATAATCCCTTAGAAACATAATAAATTTATCATATATAGACCATGCTGTATATAAGTTTATATATTTTTGTTAGATTAAAGTCACTCACCCAATAGGGGAGTTCAAAGTACTATAACACAAGATCATTGTCGAATCCTCCTTCACATTGCCATCAATGATTCAACAATGACCAATCAAACCAAATTAATCAAGACACAAGCAAACAAATATACTAGACTGGCAGGCCTGTATTCCTTCAATAATATCCTCAATATCTTCGTAAACCTAATAGTTTTCTTCATTGGTTTTCTTAGAGAGGTGTTTGTTGGTACGAACATCATTCATTAGGGAGAAATACACATAAAACAGACATATACTTAGAAGGGCTACTTAGAGAGGATTAGAGTTTTGAAACATCAATTCACCATTATTTTTTAATAATGTATAATTTTCTCTTATCCTTCAATTTTATCTTATATTTTATTTGTGTTATTACTTATTATTGGCTAATTATCTTAGTTAGAGCAATGATGTAGCCGTTTATTGGATAATTATTAATTAATGTCATTCAATTATAATTTATTATGAATCATACATGTGTATAAAGAAACATAATGTTTACCACCATTTAAATAATTTGTTGATTTACAATATAATTGAGAAAAAAAGTTGTAAATAATGCTACAAATGATAAACACTATAAATTAAGTGAAAACTAGAGATAGACAAATGTGATTGTTATATAAATATCACAAAATATAATTATTTATATATAAATTGTAGCTATGAGATTAATACATTTATATGAGTTTAATATAGTTTTTTCACTTTGAGAAATGTTAGAAACTAAATTAAAAAATTAATCCATTTAAATTCATAATAAACCTTGTATTCATTTTGCCTATTTAAACTCTTAATTCTTAATTCTTGTCTTTGAAATAATTTCTCCTTCGTTTTACAAAGCTTTGATTATCCAAATAGAAATTTAAATTAGTTAGTTTCAGCAATTGACAATTTATTGTGAAAATAATATTCTATTCTATCACTTTATTAGTTGAACGACTGATACATTTACTAAAAATTGTATGCGTTTAGTCCACGTTAGCTACCAAACTTTTTTGTTAATATAAGTTATTTTGTAAGTAACTCTTTTTTTAATTCGGGTCTAGATGGTAACAAGCTATTTAAAAAAAATTAAAATTAGTAATACGGCAATGACTAAAATAATCCATATTTGCAATTAGAAAAAATCATAAAAAAGTTGTTGTTTTAAATACAACAATCTATTTCTACATTATTTAAGGTTAGTTTTGAGATAATTTTATATAAATATTATGATATGCAATATATTTTCAATTATTTTGTTGAGCTAAGTTCTAAGTCTATCTTGATTATATTTTTCAATTAAATTTTTTTATATATAATAATTTTTAGTAAATTTTTTATTAAAATAAAATACTAAAAAAATTAATTATTGGTCCCTCCAGTAAACCCTAAATGTTGTCAGTTTCGCCCCTCGTAGTGTTCTTTTGATTTTGGCATGCTTTCAACTAAAATCTCAATTCCATTCCAAAGAAAATGAAAATCTCTCTTTTAACTATAATGGATCAAATTTGAACTAAAAAAAATAAAAACAAAAATGAAAGCACTCACTTTTATCTATGCAATTCGTCAATTTATATTTTATAACATGCATAACATACATCAATAACAAAAACACATTAAAGATCCAAATTACATAACATTATATTCTAGAGAAAGAGAATTGGAAAAGATTAAAAGTCGCAATGTCAGATATTCCCTTACCAAAACAACTTCCATTTCGAGATGCACTCTTCATTGCTTCGTCGTCGGAATTCTGTGTCATGCTGCCGGAATATTCCATAAGTTGTCTAGATTTATTATTTGTATTGGTTGTAACGATGATAAAAATTGGATGTAACGTTTTAGGGGTTTTAATTGTCATTGTTTTATTTAAATTTAGGGCTAGCTAGGTTTGCTTTTTAGTTGAGGAGAGAAGATAAAAATGAAGGTTTTGGATGTGATTATAATTAAATTGATATTTAGATAATGGGATTTTCACTCTCGGCTTTAACAGTAATGCTACACATCCAAGCAATTTGACCAACCAAGCTCATCCAAGTATTATTTCCCCACTCTCACCACCACACGCGCGTCTCTCTCACGCGTTTCTTCTTCTTCTTCTTCTTCTTCTTCTTCTTCTTCTTCTTCTTCTTCTTCTTCTTCTTCTTCTTCTGCAACTGCAATTGCAACTGCAATGCCTCTCCTTCTTCTTCTTCTGCAACGCCTCCATCTCCTTCTCCTTGCTACTGCCGTCGTCATCGTCGTTGCAGCCGCCATCATTGTCGTCGTCGTCGTTGCCGCCGCCATCATTGTCGCTGTCACTGTCGTCTTTTTCTTTTTCGTCCTCTTCCTCTTCCTCTTCTTTATCCTCTTCTTCTTCATCTTCCTCCATTGTTTACGTTGTTGCTGTTGTTGGTGTTGTTGGTGTCGTTGTTGTTGATGAAAAATTGAATTGGATATTCTAGGAAAAAAGAAACGGATTTTGAATGAAAACAGAAACGGATTTGGAATGAAAATAGAAACGGATTTTGAAAAAAAAGAAACGGATTTTGAATGAAAATAGAAACGGATTTTGAATGAAAACAGAAACGGATTTTGAATTAAAAAATGAATTTGATTTTCACAAAAATTGAAATGGATTTTCATGAAAAAAGAAACGGATTTTGAATGAAAAAAGAAACGGATTTTGGATAAAAAAGAAACGGATTTTCAAACGTGAGCTATTGGCTTCCCACGCATATGCGTGGGCTTCTACGCCTATGCGTGGCTGACTGAGGCTTGGGGGAGTCTTGGTCACGTTTGGGCTTGGCTAGACGTGACTCTGGAACGTGACTTGTGTGAGCTTTCCACGCATATGCGTGGACTTCTACGCCTATGCGTGGGTCTTGTGAAGTTGCTTGTTGCCAAAGTGCTTTCCACGCATATGTGTAAACGTGACTAGGTATGTGAGCTTGCTGATCCACCACGCATATGCGTGGTTTTCTACGCCTATGCGTGCAAAGGACGGATTTTGAATGAAAAAAGAAACGGATTTTGGATAAAAAAGAAACGGATTTTGAATGAAAAAGAAACGGATTTTGAATTAAAAAGAAACGGATTTTGAATTAAAAAAATGAATTTGATTTTCACAAAAATTGATGGATTTTCATGAAAAAAGAAACGGATTTTGAATGAAAAAAGAAACGAATTTTGGATAAAAAAGAAACGGATTTTCAAACGTGAGCTATTGGCTTCCCACGCATATGCGTGGGCTTCTATGCCTATGCGTGGCTGACTGAGGCTTGGGGGAGTCTTGGTCACGTTTGGGCTTGGCTAGACGTGACTCTGGAACGTGACTTGTGTGAGCTTTCCACGCATATGAGTGGACTTCCACGCCTATGCGTGGGTCTTGTGAAGTTGCTTGCTGCCAAAGTGCTTTCCACGCATATGTGTAAACGTGACTAGGTATGTGAGCTTGCTGATCCACCACGCATATGCGTGGTCTTCTACGCCTATGCGTGCAAAGGACGGATTTTGAATGAAAAAAGAAACGGATTTTGGATAAAAAAGAAACGGATTTTGAATGAAAAAGAAACGGATTTTGAATTAAAAAAATGAATTTGATTTTCACAAAAATTGAAATGGATTTTCATGAAAAAAGAAACGGATTTTGAATGAAAAAAGAAACGGATTTTTGATGAAAAGGGAAACGGATTTTGAATGAAAAAAGAAACGGATTTTGAATGAAAAAGAAACGGATTTTGAATGAAAAAGAAACGGATTTTGAATGAAAAGGGAAACAGATTTTTAATGAAAACAGAAAATGGATCTTGAATTAAAAAATGAATTTGATTTTCACAAAAATTGAATTGGATTTTCATGAAAACAGAAACGGATTTTGAATGAAAATAGAAACGGATTTTTATTGAAAATAGAAACGGATTTTGAATTATTGGAAGTTACCACTCGAATGTACTCAAATGTACTCCATCTTCCTGTGTTACACCTCTTTCTCGTCTTCCTCCTCGCCGTCCCTTTTGTCGCTGCTATTTTCTTCTCTGTTATCGGCGTCTTCTTCTTTTCTGTTGTCATCGTCACCATGCTGCCGCTATCGCCGTCATCGCCACTGTCATTGGCGTCGTCGCTGTTGCCGTTGTAGTCGCTGATGTCGCTGTCGTCGCTGCTGTCATCGTCGCCTTCATCGTTTTCGTCTTGTAGAAGAAAAAAAAGCGCTAATTAGAAAGGGAGACAGGCGCGTGGAGAAGAGAAGCTTGGTTGGACTTGGTTGGTTAAAATGCTTGGTTGTGTATAATTATTGTTTGAAAATATGGAGCCTTTCATGAGGCCATGAGGGTGAAACGTGGGTTTGGGAAATTAATTCTAAAATGTGTTTTGGATGTACTAGGATTGCATTTAGGATTAAAAATCTTAACAATGTATTTGATTTGTGTTTTTGTTTTTAATTTTTTTTATTTTTTAAATTTTGCGAAGAAAAAAGAGAAAATAATAGAATTAATATTTTTTTTTCTTTTTTCACTTCATATTTTTTTCCAATTTTTTAAAAAATAAAAAATACTAAAAATAAAAACAGAAAAGATTATATAAACCATACTCATCACTTTAATAATTCTTAATTAGACTTTTTTGTGGGTGTTTTTACTTTTTTGGTTGTGGTTTTGATTTTGGGACTTGGACGGGGGATTTATGCTCTCGGTTGGAGTTTTGCTGAAATTTATTGGACTCCCATACCTGTTGAAATAATGAACTAAAGATCATCATTCATAACCATAGCATGAAATTCTCAAGTTTATTAGACACCAAAAGAAATTCTCAAGCTTATTAGTTTGAGTACTTAGTTTCTATTTAAATGAGCAAATAACTAAATATTTTTTTACTATTTATTGTAGATCAATAACCATATATGCTAAATGTAATTAAAATGAGTAAAATTATAAATATTTTTATGCACAAATACATAATAACATATTTTCTTGTGTAAATATTATTCTTTATTATATATTTAATTTTCAACATGAAAGAGCTCGCAAAAAACAATATTAAGAGATAATATAAAAAAAATGCTAAATGACTATCAATTTAAATTTATCTTAATCATTATTTTTAGTTATTAATTTTTTACACATTGATTTGTAGCTTAACTTCATGCTTTAATTAATACTTATCAATATTGAAGGCTAAATAATGGTTAAAATTAATTAAAAATAATGGTCATGTAATATTTCTAAAAAAAAATGATGAGATCAAATAACTAAGTTTCTTTGTTTAACACTCATCAATCACTGCTATCTTAATTTATAATTTGGATGTAACAAAATTACAAAAGCATAGTTATAGTCTTATAGATATTATATACATATAAAATTATAAATATTTTAATGTTAAATTGAATTTGTTAACTTTTATTATTATCTTCATAAAAATAAAAATAAACCAAGTTCAACATAGAAAGCAAAACTTAGATGCTTACAAGATTTTCCTGTTGTAGTGAGCAACAATCTCCGCAGTGCATTCGAGCTGTTTTTTCTTCGTCGTTTGGATAAAGTCGGCTGCATCTACGCTTAATGCATTCCAAAATACACTCCTCCTTCTTTTTCGCATTATTCTTATACTGTCTCATGCACTGATACGCACAATATTCTAGAGACTGATGCTCATTATATGTAATATAATAATAAGATGTACTCCAAACCTTTTTATTGTCTATGGAAGAACAAATGATTACTAAAATTGTTAACATTATTGAAATTGCAAGTGTTGCACCATTCTTATTAGCCATTGTTTTCTTTCTTTTTTTTTTTTTTGGTTCTTGGTATACTAGTTTATATATGACATATCATGATTTATATAGAGTTAAAATATTCCTTAAATGTATGTTGTATGCGGTACCATGCATATCTCATGAACTAATATATCCCTTTCTTATTTCATGTCTCTTCTCAATACGAAGAGTTAGAAAATAATAATAAAAAAGAAATAATATTTTTTTTTTATATAGGTTAAAATATTCCTTAAATATTATGATGTATGGACACGGACACGGGACACGACACGTGATACGCCGACATACCAATCTTAATTTCTTATATGACATGTGGATACGATATATATATAAAATATAATATAGTTTCAATAAAATTATAATAATATTTTGATATTTTATTCATATTAAAATTTAAATTATTATCTTTAAATATTTTTAATATCTATTTTAATTATATAAAGCATTTAAAATAATTTTTAGTTTTAAGAAATGGTCATATATACTATTTTTAAACTCATTTTAACAATATAAGTTAAGAATAAAGTTGGACATGCGGACACGTGATGATATTTTGAAGTGTCAAGTGTGTCCGCATTTTTTTATTTTTTTTAAGGACACAGATGGACACTTAAGACACGCGTGTCGGACGAGTGTCCGTGAGTGTCGTGTCCAAAACGTGTCCAACACGCGAACACGCCAATTCGTCGAAGTATCCGTCCTTCATAGCTTAAATGTATATTGTATGCGGTATACCATGCATATCTCATGAACTAATATATTCCTTTCTTATTTCATGTCTCTTCTCAATAGGAAGAGTTAGAAAATAGTAATAATAAAGAAATCAATAATTCTACGTAAACAAGTGGTTTTCGCCAATTAAGTGCAATCAAGTGATTTATTTTTATGCTAAATAAAAGATAATTTCGGTGTCAAATGAAACTTTATTTAGGTGTACTTTTTTATACTATTTGACACCGAAATAATATTTTATTTAGCATAGAAATAAACCACTTGATTGTACTTAATTGACCAAAACCACTTGTTCAAATATCATTATCCTAAAGAATAATATTTTTTTTATATTATAATATTTTATCCGTGTGTTCGCAAAGATAATTATGATAATATTATGATAATAATTGAAAATATTAATGATTAATATCTTTAAAAAAATAGATTTGTTTAAGATTGAATTTAATTAAAAATCAAGAAAGAAAATAGTTAAGTAATTCTAGATAAATCTATTGATTATTAAGAATTTAAATTGTAATTAAATAATGAGAAAATAGTTAAGTAATTCTATCTCAACTCAATTTTTAATATTTCAATATTAATATTTGTCCATTTTTTTTATCAAATAAGTTCAATCTATATATGTCAATCACTGACTTTAGTACATTTTAAACAAATACAATACACATAAACTTAATTCAATTTCTATATTTTAATTTCAGTTTTAGAGACTTTTGTTCTAGTCTCTGTTTATCTTCTAAACACAGCATTTATTGAACATGTCTTGGTGGAGACCTGCACAAAAGAGAGCTTTATTAATGACGCGAGGTAAGTCATAATTAATGGCCTTAATCTTGGGATATTTGGAGTGGATCAATGAAGGTTGTGAGAGACCTTCAGAAGGGATTAAAATATTAAATCTAGGACTACTTTTTGCAAAAGCTTAAATTTAACAATTTAACATTTAGAGTTGTTGAATCTGTTTTAGCGTGGAAGTAAGAGACATTTTCGTTTTATCTTATAATATGCGGGTAGCAAAAACAACAAATAGAAAACAAAAAGTAGTAAAAGACACCAATTCTTTTATAGTGGTCCAATCACTTCACTGTGGTCTACATCAAGTTTTACCATTAATAAGGTGATTTTCACTATCATTGAAATAATGATAAACACCAATCTTCTAGAACTTCACTCATTCTATTCAAGGAAACAACTTTCAAGCTTTTTACACCAAGAATTCGAACTTCTAATTGTTAACCCAACTTAGATAAGGGGAACACCAAAAGTTCAATCCACAAAACAAAAAAACACACTCAAGATTTATGTTTCAATTTTTTTGTTTCTAACCTATTACTCTTACATTTTTCACTCATTGGCTTTTTCAAATGCCTCTCAAGTAATGCATTTTACCTCATTGGAACAAGAGTTGATAGACTATGAAAACTGAATATTTATGAAGCACAATGAAGGAGAAGTCACTTGTTTGAAAAGGCCCGCATGTTTTAGACAGGTAAAAGAGCTAACTCGATAGATTCGACTAATTTTAACGGCGATATCAAATAAAGACTTGTGATAGAAATATGGAAACAGTAACAAAATATTTTTTATAAACGTAGAGAAAAAACAAAAAAAGAGATATATGCCCTCAAAATATTCATTATCATCTCTACACACAAATTATTTACTACTTTAATAATTTTATATATCTATACTATAATATAAAGAGAATAGGAGGAGTTTGGTGTCTAATTTTTTTTCCATTTTAACCCTATAATATTTAATACAATTATTATGAGTGGGTTCTCAGAAAACCTAAAATTGTAACTTCATTCAATTTCTATTTTTAAGGAGCTGAAATGAGTTATCAAAAAGCAGTTTTATTATACGATTATTATTATTATTACTCTCTCATGTACATTATTTATAATCTTTTATATCATTATCATTTCTTTTTCTTCTTGCATTTTTATTATTTTCTTTCCTCCATTTTCATTGACATAGATATTCATTGCAAAATTACAAGAGTATAACAAATACAAGGCAGAAAGCATTGAACCAAATTCTTGAAAAAGGAGTTGAAATTAGAGAAAATGAGTAAGTAAGAAATATAATAGAACAAATCGAAGACTTTTCTATTATCATACAACAGTTACTTAATACGATTATTGCTGTTTCTATTGTTGTTTCAACTTCCTCATGTATGTAGTTTGTGATCTCGAAGACTACATTTTCAGAATAAAAGAAGATGTGATTTTTTTTTTTTTTTTTGTATAAGAGGTATAACAATGTCATTCATGTAAGTAATTTGTTATTTCTTTGTTACCATAGAGCAGTTGTTCAATGTTTCAACTCACTCATTATTAGTATATTTTTTTCTTATTTATTTTCGTTTTCAATATTCTTATTTTCTTTTATCCATTTTTATTGGCATAGATATTCACTATGAAAAAATATTAGTACAACTATGATAAAAGAAGGAGCAATCTCAGCCATATGGCACCGAAAGGAGAAGCAAAAGGAGAGATAACAAAAAAAAAAATCATATAGGGAAAGGAGAAGTAAAAGAAGACCATATGTCATACAATCTTGCTATTTGAACAAGTGAATTGCATAACCAAGTGGTTAACCAAGTACCCACTAAAAACCAAGCCCACTCTCACTAAAAGAACGCGTGTTTTCACGCG
>JASCZI010031751.1:1405-14155 GCA_036250425.1 Stylosanthes scabra
GGTAATAAATATTGTCAAGAACCAAATTCAATATCTCTCTCACACACTCACCAAAATTTGTTTTAAAGAAATGTTTTTTACAAAATCTTAAGCCGTACAAGTTTTCAAACTTGTTTTACATGCTACATTTAGGTAGGAATCAAGTTTAAGTGTTTTGATATTGATTCTTACATGTTAAAAACGTTTAGAAGGCATAAAACCATCAGGTAATCGATTACCAAAGGTTGATAATCGATTATCAAGTGTTTGAAAACGTTTTCTTGGTCAAAACCCTAAGATAATCGATTATCAAGGGTGGATAATCGATTATCAGAGTCATATAATCGATTATCAAGGGTGGATAATCGATTATCAGAGTTATGTAATCGATTATCATGGTGTATAATCGATTATCAAGGTTTCAAATTCAAAATTTGGTCACAACGGCTATATGATAATCGATTACCAACCTTGATAATCGATTATCTGAAGCTAAAAACAAGAAAAACGGCTAGTTTTACAAAATAATTTGATTCCATTCACACCCAAACGGCTCTAATGTTTTGGGAGCCTATAAATACATGTTTATGAAGCTCATTTACAACACTTGATCGTTGAGAAAGCTTCTTAACATTACACTTTCATTTCATATCAATTTCAAAGTGATTTTATGCACTAAATTGAGAGATACACCATTTGGTTTATAGAGCTACAAATTTCATACACTCAACTTGTGAGTTACCGAAATTCTGTTTTTTGTTCCATTGTAAGATAAGAGATTTGTTCTCTTGTTTATGAGCGTTGATAAACACTAGTCGGTGAGATAAACACTTAAGAGAAATCTTGAAGTTGGGTAGACTTTGAGTGAAGTGTGTTATCGAGTTGTACCGTAAGGCGTTCGATTCAAGCTCATATTGTAAACGGTTTTTCAAGCACCTTCAAGCTTGTTGATAGTGGAACTTCTTGATTATGATCAAGAAAGAAAGTGGACGTAGGCGACAATTGAGCCGAACCACTCTAAATTTGGTGTATCGTATTTCTATCCCTACTTCTTATATTCTTGTCATTTATTATTATACAAGTGTTTTGGAAAGTACAAGATCCTCGTAAGTACTTAAGAATTGACTTAAGCCCTTGGAAAAATACTAGTACAAGCATTTGAGCCATTTGAATTTCAAGTAATTTAAGCTTCCCCGAAAATTTATCATAATTGTTATTATACTCAATTCACCCCCCCTCTTGAGTATACGTGCTACGTGACTAACACAAAATACTCTTGAACATGATATGCATTTGGATAGACAAAATCAAAATGATAATAATGCTACAAAAGATGATGTTGGACTACAACAAAATCTTAATCATGTTGTTGAAGTAAATGACACTAGGGCAAGATGTAAATCAAGTTGTTGAACAAATTCTTAAAAGATTTGATTTTAATGTTGGATTTGTAAATAAGCCTAAGTTTATGTCTCTTTTTCCCCTATTCATCCAACAAGCAGAGTTGCCTGTTGGACTACAACGTATTGCTCGCTACACTGTTGAAATCAATGAAGTAGCGTCAAATGAGTATTTAAAAATGAAATTCTTCCCCTCTTCTTTGACAAGAAAAACCTTTACATGGTTTTCTAATCTAAAGCCAAATTCAGTTCACTCAGTGATGCAATTAGAAAGAGATTTTCATGAACAATTTTTCTGTAGTGAATTAAGAGTTACTTTGAGTGATTTGTTTTTCATTAAACATGAGGTAGGAGAATCAATTGATAAGCATTTGTGTAGAGTAAGAAACATGAGAAATATGAAATTGTGAAAATTGCTACAAACGGATTGGAATTTGGAATAAGAAAGAAGCTTGTAAATCAAGAATATATTGACATGACTCAACTTGCTGAAAATGTTAGACAAATTGAACAATTAAAGGTCGAAAAAGAAGCAAAGTATAAAGAGATGATATAACAAAGATTGCATGATCATCAAATGTCCACATCTCAATGAATATACCACTAGAAGATGATAAAAAAAAAAAGGTGAAGAACAAAGTATATAATTTTCTCTTTATATCATCTATCCAGCTTTTCTTCCTTCTTCTTTGTGTCTTCTTTCCTTTCATTTTTTTTTATTTGTTTTAATTTTCTTTCTTCCTTTTCATTTTCACTCTTTTTCCCTCTCTTTTCTCTCTCTCTCTCTTCTTTCTTTTCCTAATCATCTTTCTCTTTTCCTTCTCATTTTTCTTATTTTTTAAATCCTTATTTCTTTCTTGTCTTTTGGTTTTAACCTGTTCTTGCATTAAAAAAAAATTGTGCCTTAAAGTAAAAATCATAAGAAAAAATCTCCAACTAACATTTGGCTGGATAATCGTAACTGAAAAAACTCGTTCACTTAGAAATTCTGTTGAGTCTATTAGTGCTTAAAATCAAAATGTCAAAATGTTAGTGGAGACATTTCATAGACACCCAAAGTTCAAGTTGTCAAGGATCTCATGGAGTTAAAATCTTCTTATTTCTGAAATACAAAAAGGGTGTCAACCATTAATATGAAAGCTTTATTGACTTAGGAATTTTGTTAAGTCTGTTGGTAGAAGATATTCAATTAGTCAAGTGAGAATGTGTCGTACTATATTAATCAAAGTCACTTGACACTTCCAATGTCAATTATCACTCGTTAATTTTAAATACACTTGACAATATCAAGTGTTCATTGACATTCACAATAGGTGATAAAGTCACTTGACACTCTTTATACCAGTTGACATTCACCATTTAGCCTGTGAAAAAGTTATGAAAGGTAGACAAAAATCATGTCTAAAAAATAGCAATAATAAACAACTAAATTTTCTTACTTTTCATCATTTCATATTAAGTGAGAAATCTTGGGGCATTATGTTAGACAAAAAATAATGTTATTTAGAATAAAGAGCGTTAGTTAATATGTGAATAATGTAACCGTCAATGACAGTAGCAGAGTCAAGGCAAAAGGAGCGGGAACAGTTATTGAGAATTGATGGAAACTGATGAGGATGCTTCAGAAGTAACTGTCAATTAGGTATTAGGCTAGTCTATAAATAGTGGTTTAGGCAAATAATGTAATCAGTTCAGTTCTTCTTGCACTACAAGAAATGTTGTTGTTACCGTCGGATTTTGCGTGGGATACTATCCGACGGTATTACCGTCGGATTTTGAGTGGGACAATCCGACGGTAAGGACAAAAATATGATTAAGGTAGAATATTACCGTCGGAGTCGAAAATCCGGCGGTAAAGTCTTTGGCGAGATTTAAAAAGTTAGCGGGAATGATAGCGTCGAAATTAGCGTTGAAATTAGCGTCGGATAATATCATTAGGATATTATCATCAGATTTTAATCCAACAGTAACATGGGAATAATTTTTTTTAAATGAAATGGTCATTACCGTCGGATTGTCCTAATTAAAATCCGACGCTAATGAGACGTGATTGAAACGCAGCGTTTCATTTAGCTGTTGTGGTTACCATCGGATTGTTGCCCACACTAAATCCGATGGTAATGCTAACCTAAATCCCAAATTGCACGAGCCTCTCCCTTCATTTGCACTATCACTAAAAACGGCAAGCCCTACTCTCTCCCTATCATCCACACCGTCGCCGTCAACGCCACCTCTTCACCACCTCCACGCCGTCGCCGTCAACGCCACCTCACGAGTTGCTATCGTCGTAGGTCTCCATTCCCTGTTGCAGTCGCGGCTCGGTCGTCGGCCCCTACTCTCTCCCTATCCCACACACTGTGACCACCTCTTCACCACCTCCATGCCCTCGCAGTCAAAGCCACCTCGTGAGTTGCTGTCGCCATCGCTCTCCGCAGCATCCTCGTGAGTTGCAGTCGCTGCTCGGCCGTCGCCCCCTAACCGCCGTCCCTGCGTGCTCGACGTAGCCTCCCGAGTCGTGTTCACTGTCGCCGTCCCCACCACACCCACGTAGTGACCGTGTTACTGTCATTCCCGGAGGTAAGAACAGGGCTTAGGGTATTCATCACTACGTATTTTATTGTTCATATGATTTTGTGTGTTATTGAAGCTATTTTTTTCATGTAAAAGGTGAGTTTATATTTGTGCAAATTATGTTTTTTTGTGACTTGTGCCACTTTCATTCTTAACTAACTAGAATTATTGGGTTTCTATTGCTGATTTGTGTCCTTGTGAGTTTTAAGATTGGGAATTTTTGTGTTCTGACTTCTGATGTTGTCTTAAGCTTAGAGGATTTTATTAGAGGGTTGTGCTAATTACTAATCTCTCAGTTTCATGATTTGTACTATGATAGCTTATGTTGCTCTTCAGAAAGTTAAATTGTACTCTTATTTTTTGTTTTGCAGGTTCTTACAAATGGAATTGAAGTGAAGCTGCAAAGGAATGCACTTAGTGTGATTGAAGCTCCAACAGGAAATGAGGAAGATGGCAACCTTGAATTTGAAAATGTGCAGTGGAATGGATCATAATTGAGTGAGTTCTTCAATTTCACAAGTTAATGTTCTTCTGAATTCTTAATTTTCAATTCTGAATGCATTGAAAATCAAAAGGGTCTAATATTACCATTTTTTTCAAATCTTGTTACTGCTCTTTGAATGAAAAATCTAAGATTTGTATTAATAGACATAAAGTCATCTCTGGAATTGCTCTCAATGATTATCATCACTTCAACACTTTTTTTTTATATAACTGCAATCTTAATGAGTGCTAAGTATTGAGGAAAACACTTTTTTTTTATATAACTGCAATCTTAATGAGTGCTAAGTATTGAGGAAATTTGTTACTATGTAGCTAACTAGCTATTGCACCTTTAATAGATTTTGCAGCATTTCCTCAAATTTTTGATTTGGCTATATCCACTTAAAAAGAGTTACACACTGATGTGCAGAAAAAATTGATTTCTCTTTTGATTCAATGACCAAGTATTTGATTCTCTTCTATTCTTTTACCTAATATTACCTTCTTTCTCGAACACAGGGATGCATTTCTTTCAGATTTCTATTGCCCAACTAAGTGAACTATATCCTATATTTCGTTTGAAGCGCTCCGGAACGGGAGGGAATTGAAGCTTTTTATCAAACTATTGCAAGGATTTGAGGTTGGTATCTCAAATTTAATGCTTTTTGTTATAATGGTTCTGAAATTGGAAATGGTTATTTGCTAATTGTTTGCTGGGAATTGAAAATGTTTTTTGGGAATGGTTGTTTGCTGCAAATTTGACTTTTACCCTTTGGAATTTCAATATGATTTTGTATAAGTTATGTGTTATTTTGTTGGGAATGGTTTTGAACTTGGAAATGGTTATTTGCTGGTTGTTTGCTGGAAATTGAAAATGTTTTTTGGGAATGGTTGTTTGCTGGAAATTGTACTTTTACCTTCTTTTTTTTTTGAAATTAGAAATGGTTGTATGCTGGATGCCTCTAGTTTAAGGGGAAATTCTGCCGAAATTTCTGTAAAAATTTTGAATAATGTCAATTTATGCTTCTTTAGGCTTGTTTGGATTTCGTGGTACTGCATGATGATTCCAGCAAATCGTGAATGGATGTATGATGTTTGTGATGATAACCGGGGGGTATAAAACCAGAGTTTTCGCGGGGGTTGATTCCTTTGTGGCCTATGTATTCAATATCGAACCATTTAAGTCTGAGGGAGTCGCTAGATGTTATTGTAGTAACTGTAGGCTGGTCAAGTATTTAGTACCTATGGATATCACCATTCATCTGTATCGTAATGGTTTCAAACCCGGGTACTGGGTGTGGACTGAACATGGGGAAGTCGATACAAATGGGGTTAATACGCTTGATTTAAAAGTGGACAGGAAGGAGCGTCGGTTACGAGGGAGATATGTAAGAGATGTGGATATGGAAGAGGTTAATTGGGAGACTAACTATGATAGGTATAATGAGATGATTTATGATGCATTTGGTGTAGCCGAGGAGGAAAGTGTTGATGTCTTGATGAGGAGCCTAATCCGGAAGCTGCCAGATTTTATAAACTTTTAGAATCTGCGGCAAAACCATTGTGGGAAGGTAGCGTCCACTCAATATTGTCCGCCACGGTTAGGATGATGAGTATTAAAGTCGAATCAAACCATACCCAAGAATCCTTTGACAAGTGGGCTGGGTTCATAAATGAGATAGCCCCTGATCCAAGTGGGTTGCCGAACAAGTACTATGAGGCGAAGAAACTAGCTTCCAAACTAGGACTGCATTCCGTAAAATATGATTGTTGCATAAATGGTTGCATGTTGTACTATAAGAATGATGCCAACCTGAATGCTTTCAAATTTTGTGAGTTAACTAGGTATAAGACTGAACGGGAGAGAGATGGGAAAAGGCGGTTGAAGCGGGTGCCGATAAGGAGAATGCATTACTTGCCACTAATGCCTTTAGGTGAAACAAAGACTCATTTTGGAAGAACAAATCTGAATCGGAAAAAGCACCTCTTCGACTCAGTGGTCTAGAAGTTTGGCGCCGAGTACGTGATATTCCGATGATTTTAGACAACGGGAAAGCTGTTAACACGCCGGGCTATGGGAGTGATCATAACTGGACCAAGAAGAGCATATTTTGGAAGTTACCATACTGGAAAGATAACTTGGTTCGACATTGCCTTGAGATCAGAGACAGCCCCACCTCGCCCCATATCTGCTCCTGCATCATCTCCCGCACCCCCACCGACACCTACAGAGCATACACACGATGATACGACGTCAGCCCCAGACAAGTCGGAAGCCTCTAGGATAGTAATAGATGCTGAGGAGAAAATTCATTTGAGATTGGACGGTAAAAATGGGTAAGTTTTTGTATTATTAATTCTACTTATTACTTTTTCATATATACATAATCTCTTAAATTTTACAAATTCAACTCACTAAAATTCCATTGAATCTTCTAGGTTTCTCCCTTCCAATGCATCCACTCAGGAGATGTCTGATGTCGTCAAGTTGATGTATGACACTCCATGGTTGAGTTATGGTATGGTTCCGATTGAGGTCAAGGATCGGTGGTTTAATAAATGGATGGTAAGTTACGTAATTAACATCTCAATTAAGTTACTATATATGGTTTTTGCTTTCAAAGTGGTACTAATACAGGGGTTAATATGCAGGAGAACTTCTATTTTGAGGAAGGTGCAAATCTCATTGTCATTAGGAAGACATTTAACTATCACATGGGTCGGATCTTTCAGCAGATGTTGAGAAAGGTCCGTTTGGGGAATAAGGAGAGCACTGGGTGGATGACCCCTGCTTTCAAGTGAGAAGTGCGACACAAATTCGCAATGAATGAGGGATTCTAGCGCCGCAGTGCAACAAATAAGGTTAATCGGGCATCTGCGAAAGGGGGCTTGTTACACTGCGGTGGTTCGGTGACGATCCCATCCACACAAAAACAGATTGTAATGTGTTTTAAATTGACTTTCTTTCCGCATTTGAACACTTAGACTTGATAATTCAACTAATTTTATTCTGTTTGATGAAATAAAATTCAGGCAAAGGAGCTAAATCGAGAGCCGACTATTGCTGAGGTCTTCAAGCAAACCCTTACAAGAAAGAGGAACAAGGAAGAGTGGGTGGATGAGCGGTCCGAGCGATTAAATGTACGTTATAACTTTATTAATGTTACTTTTGTAATTCATATGTATTATTGATCGCATCTTTCTCTGTGTGGTGCAGGATGTGTTTATCGCAGAGCTTGAAACTCGCACGCAGGCCACACAACAGAGTGCTCATGAGGGAAATGACTCGAACAGTTCTGTCATTGTAAATCTCGATGAGGTTTGGCGTGAAGTGGTCGGGGAGCCAAGGAAGAACCGCATATATGGTATAGGCTCCTACTTTTCTCGGACCCTACGCACCGATCCTCTGCTCAGATCTTCCAGAGGAACGAGGTCTCAGCACACCGTGGAAGAGCTTCGCACGCAAATCCACGGTCTCACTCAGGAGCTACGTCAAAAAGTACAACAGAATGAAGAGAATGAGGAGCGAGTCCAGCAGTTGCTGACACAAGCCGAGTTGAAGATGAATGCGACTGTTGAACAGGCCCGTGAGAGAGCGCGAGGAGCTGATGAGAGAGTGCGAGGAGTACCGGAAGATGAGAGAGGAGATGGCGACCTACTATGCAAGTATGCAGGCAATTAGTTCGGGAGTTGGATCCACTACTGTGACAGCACCAGCAGCTCAGCATGATGGCGATGGAGGTCAGGAGGAGGAGGATGATGCTGATGACTACCAGGACCCTTAGATTATATTTTCTGTCATATTTTGTGTGACTTTTATGTATTGTTATTGTTATCATGAACTGTTTCAGACTGTATTTGAAATTGTGGATTTCGGTACCTGTGGGAATTTGATTTTGTTGACTATATTACATGTATTTTGATGCTGCTGATTTCTGGTATAATTTACATTTTAAATATTTTTTTTTTAAATTTTCCCAGATTAGCGTCGGATTTACCGTAGACTTTAACGACTGTAATAAATTTAGAATGAATTTATTTATTTTTTAAAAAAACATTAGCGTCGGATTTATAGTGGGATATGATCCGACGGTAAAATTAAGGAAAATTTTTTAAAAAATAATTTTAAAATTAGCGTCGGATTTAGAGTGGGACTGGATCCGACGGTAATAATTGATGTATCGTCGAATTTGGTTATAGATATACCGTCGAAAAAATCCGACGCTAAGTTCGACAGTAATACCGTCAGATACTAAATCCGACGCTAATATATTAGCGTCGAGGTAGTTACCGTCGGAATATAGGTCGATGCTAAATCCGACGGTAATGTCTGTTACCGTCGATTACAAGGATAAAATCCGACGCTAAATCCAACGGTAACAACAATATTTCTTGTAGTGTTGGAAAACACTTGAAAACCTAACAACGCTCTCAGCACAGGCATCACAGAGCAAAATTGGGAATTCTAAGCAATTTCTCTGTAATCTGAACTCAAACTTGTACTTTATTTTCCATTTTTAATTGAAGTTCTTTTCGATTTATCTGTTCTTCTTCATCTTCTTCCTTTCTCTTTTAATTTCTGTATTTTAATTTGTCTCTAGCACTTTGTATTTTTTCTTTTTGTTTTTTAATTCTATTTATTTAATTTATATTGACATTATAATTGAAACATTGAAATACCCTTAAAATTGAACAAAAAATTAAATAAAATACCAACTAAATTACCGTTTTCTCCCTAGGGTAAAAAACAAATAAAGAGGAAGACTATTTTGTCCTTTCTGTGACTCCTTCGTGCTTCCTTATTCAAAGTAACCCATGGTTTAATTAATAAGAAGCTTACAACACGTTATAAAAACTTGTTACATAGTGAGGAACACAATTATTTGACCATAAAATAATGATATTGTTTTTTTTTTTTTTCTTTTGTTCAGAAGACAGTGATGCTTATTTTCTTTTCAGTTATGGTAAGTTGATATATATATTATTGACTGCTCACTAACACTAATTTATTATTGAATGGTAAATAAGTTCATTTTTTCCGAATTATTTCAAGTTTTGTTAAAAAAATGAAAATTCTCATTAAAGACATAGCTATAATTTTTATTAATAGAATTTATATATTGAGACAAAAAGACAAATATTAAATAATTGATGTGACCTATATATATCGTCCTTAACGGTGAATAAGTAAACTGAGTCAATAATTCAACGTATATATATTCACTAAAAAGAAAGAAAAAGTCTGTCAACATATTTATATTTTTTTTTTTTGGTTACGCGCTTTGTATTATAACAGTAATACTATTAATATATTTTAGCCAACTAAATTTATTTAAATAAATTATTTTTATACTAAATAAAAAATTATTTTAATATTAAATAATATAAAAAAATAATATAAAATAAATTTTTATTTAATATAAAAATAGTTTGCATAATACATAGTATATAGAATTATTGATATTATAAAATGGAAAATTAAAGGGTTGTACGTTGCAAGAATAAATTAAAGCCTGCTTTCTCCTGAAAATATTTAATATTCGAATTAAAAATAGATGTGTCTACGTGAACAAGAAGCATAATAATTGTGAAGGGCAAGAGTGCTAGACTTAAACTTTCTCAAGTCAACCGAACAAAATAATTAAAAAAAAAAGACATTAATGTAAAAATCCAATTCAGTTAAGAACAATAATGTGTACGTAATACTAGAGAAATTAATATTAGAGTATATGATCTTATGAAATAAAAATGTCTTACTGTATGAATATAAAATATTTTCTTTTACCAAGCAAGATTAATTAAAATACGACAATCCACTTCCATTTCAAATAATTATTAATTAAATAATAACAAGTGTATTTTAAAAAAAATATGTACCATAAAAAAATTAAAGTTGGTTGATGGAAGGAAAATATTTAGATATTATTACTTAATCTAAAATTAGGGAAATTAATATAAAAAAGACTTGTTATATGAGTGCTTTTAATTAATAATGATTGAAAATAAGTAGAGAAAATTAAATAATAAAAACCCAAAAAAAAAAAAAAAAACTTTCTCCTATTATAAAATGCGTTGAACACTATCATATCACTACGTTCAACTCCAGTTTCTTCCATTCTTCCACCCACACTTTTCCCATAACATCAAATTCCTCTTCACCATAACAACAGACACACATACCAGGTTTCATAAAACACATACACAGTGATTTTACTATATATATGCTTCTTTAGTGTCAATTATTATTAATAGTCATTTTCTTCTTTTAACCTATAATTTATGTTATGATTGGTATTAAAAGGAGGAATAACATATAAACATTTTGAACCCAAAAATGACTTCTGGTTCTGAAGAATACGGTCTTCCTCCACTAGATAGTTGCATCATTGTAAGTGCTACTTACTGTTACTTTTCTATATATGTAGTAATGATCTCTTTAATTATTAATAATCTAATTTCTACTTAGACATGCAATAATAAATCATTCTCTTTTTAAAGTTTAGAGAACAAACTTGATATGATACAAGAAGTGACGTGCCAAAAAAGTCTAAAGTTAGATCATAATATATTGTTATATTTTAAAGAAAATTTTTTAGCATAACGCAAGTAAAAAAATTATAAAAAAAAAAATACTTTAACCAAAAAGTAGTTTTTACCTGAAAATACAGGTGGGATTTGGTGGAGTTTGTGTAGATTTATTGGCAACAGTGACATGTTTCCCTGTGCCAGACTCCAAGATGAGAAGCACCCAACTCAAGGTATTACTATCTTTCTTCTTTCAGAATCACATATGCATGCACAATAATTTAAAAAGTTTCATGCGTCTATCAGGTGTGATAAGGTGTGATAGTGTTTTTGGAAAGTTTCAAGTATATTGGTACACGTTGATTTTAATTTATATATACATTTTATATTTTTTTAATTAAAATTAATTAAGTAAGAAAAATTATTGGTATACCAATATATCGATATATTTAAAATTTTTCTTGTGTTTTTATGTTAAAAACAATAAAATATCTAATATTATAGAATATTTAATAAATTTTTCAATAACTTTATAGAAAACTTTGTGGATTAAATAAGTTCTTTATATTTTTTTCTATCTTGTTTAAAATAAAGTATATATATTTTTCTTCCTATTTAGTATATATTTAGTAAAAAAGATTTATTTTATCTCCAATTTATTTTATCTTGTTAATGTTTTTAATATTTTATCATTTTTCTCTTTTGCTAAATTCAATCTAAATTATTCCAATTTCAAAAAATTTCTTTAATTTATTTTTTTTCTCTTTCGAATTCTTTAGGTTCTTTTTTTCTCAACTAACGACACATTTCCTGATTACCGCCACCATTACTCTTTGGGATGATAAACGGGCCAAAGATTATCGGGTCAGCCCGTTTATTATGTCAAAAAAGGCGAGCCGGGCTAAAATTCTAAAACCACCATAATATAAAAACCTGTCTAACCCATTCCGTTTAGCCTGCGGGCTTTGGTGGGGCGGGACGAGCTAGCCTGCCGGACCTCTCATTTTTTATTTTTTTTTTAAAATAACAATTTGGGTATAAATCCAACTTAAGTTGGTCTAGTGGTTAGCTCATTAGTCCGCTTAAGTAAGTGTTGGGAATTCGAATTCCGCTTTGTGCATGCAGCAAAAAAAAAAAAAAGTTAATAATCAATTAGTATAAAATTAAGTATTATTTTTTTTAAATATTTCAATAAACCTTAATTTCTATTAAAATGCTTTGAAAAACATTTAATTAATTATTACAAGTTATTATAAAATTATTTTTTATTATGTCTAATGAATTTTAATAATTAAAAAAAAATAATAGGTGAGCATAGCCCGCCAGCTCGCCATTAGGTGGGACAAGACGAAATCTCTAGACGGCCAAACTAGGCGGAGCAGCCTGCCCGCCTGCCACCCCAAATAACTCTCCGCTAGTCTGCTGCCATCACCACAATTCTGCCAAACTACAAAACATCCAACAAATAATGACAATTTTTTAGCAGCCGTTATATAAACACGGCAGATACCAACTGTATAAACTCCCACACCACCTCCAAGTACATAGCACCGTATCCCATTATAAACACCATCACCGCCACCAGCAGTAGGGAAAAATATGAAATAAAATATGAAATTTGGTCTTCTATCGAATATTAGAGACAAATATAATACAATTTTTTTGTCCATGCTTAACAACTTTTAAACATACCTAAAAAATTTACTTTATTCTTTTCGTGAGACATGCTATATATGTTAGACTAATTTTGTTTGCATATATATATATATATATATATATATATATATATATA
>JASCZI010031753.1:0-14136 GCA_036250425.1 Stylosanthes scabra
TATATATATATATATATATATATATATATATATATATATATATATATATATTTAAAAAAATAAACAAAACTTGAAAAGTTTTTTTTTCTTTTTTATTAATTAAATAGAAAGTTATTCGTTACAAATCTAAATTCATACAGATATAAAAGATTTTCGTACAATACAGATTTTACACTTTACATCTCAAAAAAATTAAAGTAATATATAGATGTGAACCCACAGATTCTTCTAATAAAACCTTATAAGAAATCAGGCACCCATTAACTGCATGTTACTTCTTCTAAAACTCTACTTTTTGTTATGGAGTTTCAAAACTCCAAACCTTTACGGAGCACCAAATCGGGGAACCTCTTTCTTTCTCGACTTCGGTTTTGGTGCACCGAGATACTTTGTGGGTTTCGTTGCACATAGTTTATTTCAATAATTTAGAAAATAATATTTTAACCCCTAAAAATATACATATTAATAATATCACCCCTCTTCTTCTCTCTTTTTCTACCTTCTCTATCTTTGCTTTTTGCCATTGTCACCGTCTTCTCCACTGCATCTGCTGTCTCTTCCTCCATTCTTTCTTTTTAGTTTTTATATTATCAATTTATTCATCTAAGGTTTGCAGACCAATGAAAACATACCATGTAAATGTGAAAGATTAACTTTTGGTCCCCTCCGCCGTGGCTCTCTCCTCTTTCCTTTCTTCTCTGCCGTAGTCCTTTCCGTCGGAGGTCTGACCGGCGGTGAGCCGGCTCCCGCCAGTGCTATCCTCGCCGGTGCCACGGTTTCATTCCTCGCTGCTTCTGTGCTCTTCGCGGCCAGTCCACTGCTGTGCTTCCCGTTCCGCCATTTCTGTACCCCTCACAGATCTCACCGGCGTCACTGCTTCGTCTCACCGGTGGAGTTGTTGCCACCGCTCCTGTGCTTTGTTCTTGACTGTCATTTGTGATTCTGTTGCCACTCTTTGCTTTGCTCTTCGTTGACTCTATTTGCTTAGTTGGAGATTTGTGCATGTGAAAATGTGTTGAATTCAAATATATTTATCATTTTTTAGTTTTGATTTTGATTAATTACAGTATGTTGAATAAATATTTCATGGGTTGTACATTGTAATACAAGCTTTTTATGGTTAACGGAGCTTGCCGGCGGACCACTGCTTTTCCCCCCAAAAAGGAATATGCCTCACTTTGATTCATAAATTATGAAAGCTAAAGTTCTTAATCCAGCATAAATAACCAACTATGAAAAAATTTGATGAAGAAAGGTGAGAGAAGATCAACAAGAAGGTGATGAGGAAGGGGGAGAAGGTGAAGAAGAAGAATTAAATTTATTTGAGGATGATTCTGCAAACATATAAATCTTAAGGGATTAGAATATAATTTTCAAAAATATAAAGAAATGATATGTGCACCCAAACACACAAACTTAGTCTGTGCACCAAAACCGAAGCCTTCTTTCTCCTATGGATATTGCTTCTTTGCATTCTAACTTTTTCTGTTTCTCTCACCCTCTTCTTTTGTGTTGTCTTCTTTTCTTTATTTTTTTTTTAATTTTTTAAAATTTGAATTTGAATCTCCCACCTTTTAACTTAGTGACATATTTACCATGATACATGTTCAATCTCCTCTTTTAGTCTTTTATTTTGCAAAAAAACTTATTGATTTTTATTTTAAAATATTTATTAACCTCCAATGAGGTCCTAACACTTATCAACAAATTACACAACCACTTGTCAAGCATTGGTTCACCATCATCCTATTGTCTTCACCTATTATAGTTTAATGATGATGATGATGATAGTTTAATGATGATGATACAAACTAAAAGTATAGAAAACAACAAAAATTTATTTAGCACAATTATTTAGAGAAAATCAAGCCACGACACCATCTTCAAGGAACTTTATAGTACATTTAGATATAAGTCTCACAAAGTTCTCTTCTATGTCAACCTTCTTTCCCGAATCAACAAAGCCCATAGGCTAGAATGCCATTAAACCCTAAGGTACAAAGTTGATAGAAAAGTATAAAGGATAAACATCATTTTAAATAAAACAAAGAATATGTTTAGAATATACAAAATTATAATATAAAAACATAAACCATCATCTTTATAATACCTTTGCCTAAAAGATGCAACTTCAGGAATGTCAAGATTGAAATCAAGTTTGGAAGCAAACATAACATTTTGCAGACATACTTTCCCTATTATCGAAGAAAAGGCAAATATATCATCAATCTTTCTAACATAATAAAAATGATATAACTCATTCAATTAGACTTAAATAATTATGAATTAACAACACACCTCTATAAACCTTAAATTTAGCAAGTTGCAGCAACAGAACTGATTGTTCAGCATACCCAGAAGACAGATACCTGTTATGTTGATCCACATAATCACCAAAAAGAGCACAACAAATCCGATCAATATATACACACAAATTACGCATTAAACACGAAGAACATAACACGTATTCAATCATAATAACTCAAACAGAAAAAGCAAAACTTTACCAACTAAGAAATCTGAGTCCTCACTTCTTTGAAGCAAATCAGCTATTGGAATAATGTCAAGCCCAAGTTTTGGAATAAACTCAGATGTATCAGGCCTCACAGTTGTTCTAAATTGAAACAAGCTTGTACTCATGAGAAGTAGCTCGGTAACTTCCTATGTTTGGAACATCAGAAAACAAATTCATGAAATACACCCGACTCTCAACTAAATGATCATTAAATCTTGTTATCATCACCTTGCGAATAATGGCATGTATCTTACAACCCTGCATAAAGAACATTCCAATTACTATATAAATGTACAAACATAACAAAATATCACACAAAATGATCAACCATAATAGAACTGATAGTTTCATATATCAGACTTTGAATCCAGAAAAGGAAAACAATTCAAAAGATTTTGAAGGAAAACACTGACCAATTCAGAAATTATAAAAGCATTCAAAGGAAAAGATACTCACAGCTTCATCTATCAGAATTAGCTCCAATGAATCTGGCAGAAGCTAGCCACTGAAATGAGAAACATACCAAAGCCTAACAACTCTCACTTTCAGATTTGAGTTATCCCTTTTTGGATTGATTTTGTTAATCATATCCATTGGCATCCTCATAAAATTAGTAATAATAATAGTATTTTTTCCAATGATTTGAGCAAATAGTCGCAACAATACAACTGAAGGAGAAGAGAATAAAGAAAGAACAATGAAGGAGAAAAGGATGATTTGTGAATAACTCAGAGCAAATCAACCTATTTATAACATTTAAGAGTAGCTTAATTTAAAATTTGAATCAACAAATGGGAGGGAAGAATTTCAAAAACCAGATCCACTGGGTTTCTTTCCCAACTAACCCAAAATTCTGCAAAATACAATCATCACAATGAACAGTGACATCATATTACACCAATCCAGAACAAAATCCAGCCCTACTAATCTAAACCCAAATTCAATCCAATTCAAATCAAATAAAACAAATAAATACCTCAAATACATCAAATACAATCAAACACTTTAAACAAGTTGTCATAAAAAAAAATCAGAACCAGTAACTAAGAAATCAAATTAAACACCAAAAATCATTCACAAAGAGAGACTCAAAAAATCTCAGCAACAGATCACATAACATGAATAATTATAGGAAAAAGAAACTCTAATTTTGAATAACCTTGAACAAACACTAATTTACAAATCAACAAGTATATGCACAAATCATCATAACAAAGAAACCTATACCCTAAACAAAATAAAGCACAATAATGCGAGACCCCTTCTTCGCCAAATATATATCACATAATTTTCTCCTTCCCAATAGAAAAGCAAAAGGAGGTATGGCGTTACCAGTGCAGGCTTCATGGAACCACTCCACCATACGCAAATTCCCAACATCGTGATACCTGCTAGTTTCTAATATTTTCCCCACCAACTCTCGTCCTTCCAGAGTCATTCATGACCAAACGACGTCTTTCATTAGTGTGAAATTTTTTGATGAGTTTTCAATAGTGTCAACCTAATATCGAGGTTCTGAAACCCTCTTCTACCGTATTCTCTTTTATTTCACATTTAATCTATTATTATATGTTATTTATTTATATTAAATTTATATTCAAACATGTCTTACTATTGTTTTTTGTTTTATTATTTTTATTCTTCTTTCCAACATATATATGTTATACGTTATAGGTGTTATAATCTATCACACATTTCAATTTTTTAATGAATGAAATTTTTAAGGATAGGTTTGGAAGAGAGACTGAGACTGGAGGACTGAGACTGGAAGACTGAGACTGAGAGACTGAGACTGAATTAAGTTTGTTATTGTGTTTAGTTTAAAACTTACTAGAAAACAAAGATTGAGATATAGAGATTAAATTAATTTGATGTAGGAATGACAAAGATTAGTATTGGATACTTTAATGTTGAATTAGGGTCTTTGAGTAAAAAAATATTTTTAAAGTTTTAGTCCCAGTCCTCAGTCTCCCAGTCCCTAATATTTGGAGGTACTGAAAATACTGAAATTCTGACGACTGAGACCGAAATTTTAGTTTCAGTCTCTGTTAACCAAACACAATACTGAGTTCCAGTCTCCCAATCTCCAGAAACAAACGCTCCCTAAAAGAGGGAGGGAATAATGACAACTATGCTTTGACATATGTTGATATTATTGTTGAGAAGATATATATAAATTATTAAAAATCATATTATTATATGGTGCTATGATTATTATTTGAGTGAATAAACAACTAAGTTTTCTTACTTTTATTCATTTTATGTCTTTAAGTAAGAAAATTTGGGGACATCATGTTGAGTAAAGAATATTATTTTCTCAAATAAGCAAAAGAAAAATAGTTATTTATGAAATAATTCGAAATTAACATTAGAATTAATTTACGTGTACCACTGTACATTTTCGTACACCTCATATATAACACGAAAAATATAAATATCAGCACAATGTACATTTTACTTTGCCAACGGACGCTATAATTGAAACTTTGAGAATCCCACATCTTATTTTTATAATAGAAAAAAAAAATTGAGTAAAACACATAGTTTAAAAAGGAAGATTATTTTCATCAAAAATAACATTTCTAACAATGAAGATTTTTATTCATACATTTATAATGTTTAGATTGTGGAGCATAGCCTAGAAAAACACATAATTCATATCAATAATCCATTTTATGATAAAATAATTAGTAGAATAACCATGCAACATTTCAAAAGGACATTTGAAATTCAAAACTTTAATAGGCAAGCTATTAATAAGATATGTAGAAGTGATAAAAGCATCTTCCCAATATTCTTGAGAAATTTTAATTTAGCGGTAACAAGGAGTGAGAGAGCCATTTCAACAATATGTCATAAATCAAAATAAAATCTAACTCACGAGGAACGAATGCTAAGAATCAAATAGAGATAATATAGGTAGTGTTTTTTTTTTTTTTGTGAGGATAGGACACAAAGACAATGGACACATCTAAAAAGTGTTTGGAGATAAAGACATGACACTAGACGCTGTGTCCCTAGGACAACTTTTATAATTTTTGTGTCCACTTTGAATTGAAGGACACGGCTTTTCAAGAGATGGACACTGGTTTTTTATAAATAATTTTCCTTTTCTATCCATAGACATTTTTTTATTATTCCATGTCTACTCCTCTCATTATCAACACAACATTTCCCATTTTTGTTGCTTCTATCTTTGGCTTCATGGGTGCCGTCTCACCCCACCCCACCCCTCACTGTTCACTTCCAACCTGCCGTCAGTCTTCGAACTCCTGTAACATCCTAACTTTTAGCATGTCATGATCACGCTTACAATTAGGCTGTCACAATATTAACCTATCTTAAAGACCATATATATACTTAATATAAGCCCATTATCATTTAATTAACGTAGTTGTGCGAATAGAAAACATACAACATAAAGATGATAACAAATAATCAAGATAAGCAATCATAAGCATCATATAAATACCGCAACATAATATACTGTCTTACATAACCATAATTAGTTTTAGTACAGACTTCCTGAAA
This sequence comes from Stylosanthes scabra, assembly GCA_036250425.1. Lineage (NCBI taxonomy): Eukaryota > Viridiplantae > Streptophyta > Magnoliopsida > Fabales > Fabaceae > Stylosanthes > Stylosanthes scabra. Next base: position 6,047 of record JASCZI010031753.1, read on the forward strand.
TAAATACTGAAATAAAAGTACAACTCAACTAGGACTGCCTAACAAGGAGAGACATCTACGATACATCATGAAGATGGGGGTAGAAACGGAAAGGTACCAGTGTCATAACGGCTCACGAGATCATCGGAGGAATCAGCACTGTCCGAAGAATCACTACGATCCATAGGGTCATCATAGGAGCAGTGAATAGAAGTAGCAGAGGCAGAACCTCCCACACTAGTCTCGGAGGCAAAAGACTAACTTTGTGACATCTCAATCGAAGTCTCCCTATCATCACTAGCATCAGCAAAACGATCCTGACTCGGCTCAGAAGGAACATCGTTAGGAATGTCGGCTACAAGAGAAGAGGGAGGTGGAGGAGGACGAGCTGGTTGAACGAACATATGACAGTACTCAGGTGTCGTCGCGAAGGGTACCTGTCGATGGAGAACACCCCATAATGGCTGGGGTAAGGGTCTCAGAGAAGTAGGCCGAGGCGGCGGAACAGTTGGAACGAAGTGGTCTGGAGCGAAGGGTCTCACACTACGAGGACGTCCGCGTCTAGGTGCCGGAGGTCTCATCACGTAAAGTGGGAGTCTGCACAACATATATAAGAAGGGGATGAGAACCTAAGGTTCCCAGCAGGGGTACAACGAGGCTACTATTCTGTCTTAGGGCCAACGTCACGTAGGTACAAGTTCATGACCACGCAATTAAGATTTCTAGGAATTTCTAGCAAGCAAAAACACAAACAATAGCAAACAAATGCACAAACAAAGAATGATGAATGCCTAAAATTCCTAGCGTAGGTCATGAACTCATGCGTCGGTTGTTTTCCCGCACCCGACCACTACTCGAGATAAATATCCAGCATGGTTTCCCGAGAGCGAATGTCTCGACATCGCCCAAGCAGCCCGTACCGCCCTTTTAGATACTTTTCGCACTTCCACACGGATCGTATAGTGGTGAGGATCCCATCACCTAAGCTTCTATCTCCGGAGCCTTTGTAGAAAAGTTGTATCGCCTCGCGGGTCACGGATGATCAATCATACAACAGGGGGCTACCCCTCAAACAACTCTCCTCATATCTTCGAGGAAAAATCGATTCATAGAATCATTGGCCAATGAGAATTGCATGGATTACTCACTTTATTATATCTCACGTAGTTTTGTTGAACCGACCGGCTTAACTAAACTGAGTCTGACTAAATCGATACTCGTCTAATTAAGTCAATTCATTTCAAGAAAACAAGTAGCCCGGTCTTCACATTGAACCCATCCCCAAGAAAGGGATTCGATTTGATCAGACCCGTTCCATAGCGGACCAAACCAAACCAGTTCAACCGTCATCATCCGGTTCTCAATTCACTTGGCATCCATTGCTTTACTAATTCAATTTCTTACATAACTTATCCTTTATATGGTATATCAAATCTGTTATTATAAAAATAAGGGTATCTAGTGGATTATACTCATAAGGAATTTACGGTTGTACCCCTTTGTATAGGAATATATAATTTAATACATACACGATATATATACACTAACCGAAGCTACTTTTGTTTATTTATCATAGTTTAAGATAATTATACGTATACTTAAATAGATATATATATCTACTTTGAGTATAAATATAACAACTTGGTAGATTTCAGAAACCCTTCTTTAAATAGATTTACCATTTTGCTCTTATAGAACTAATATTGAAAGTATAAACAAGACTCATTAACTACTAAATTAAATAAACCACTTGTATAAAATATTTTATATTAAGATAATATCGTTAATGATAATACTCCAGAAATCCATTTATTTAGTAAATACTATTTTTACCCCTCTTTGTTACTCAATCTTTTATATATACAAAACTATCCCTATATACTTAATAATAATAACTTCAAGACTTTAATTCTTAATACCATTATTTAAATTATAGAATCTGAAACTAAAACACTTTTAAACATAATAATATAATTTTAATTATATCATTTATAATCATAATAAAATTACTGACTTGCCCTCTTTAACTTATTTCACATTAAAACTTAGTGAAAACCGATTTCAATAAGAAGCATATAAATCCTCTTTTTCTCAAATTACCCAAGTGAACTTTGATCCATGGCCATCTTAAGACTCCACTTTTGATCATCAATCATCACTTCAATTTTTCATATCAATTTTTCATATAATCGGCTGAAGCGACGAACCCAAAAAAATTTTCATAGTGGGAGCAAAAATATATTAAAATAAATTTGTTTTACGCTGGATATAAATATTTATACTACATATAATTGAGATATGAAAATTGGAAACGGTTGATGTATAACTTTTTTTAAAAAAAACTCTTTATTATATATAATTTATAAAAGTTATATTCTTTTGCATTTTTCAAGATTTAAAACACAAAAAATCTTAATTAAGAAATAAATATCTAGTCATTCTAACTAAATCAGTGTATATTATTTATCCACACATTTATAAAATATAATAGTAAATTAATTATGTTTATTGATACACTCATGTTTATAATTTAAAATTAAAATTATATATGTACAAGAAAAAACTACATCTAAATATGAAAATATATTAATCTAAAATAAATAAAACTTAAAATAGTTTTTCTCTTTTTATTTTCAAAATAATTAAATATTTTTTTAATTTAATTTTGATACATGTGAGTTTAAAAAATATATACATACATTTAATTATGTATTGTGACCTAAAAAATAAGAAAAAAATTTGGTAGTCATAAGTGACCTAAAAAATAAGAAAAAAATTTGGTAGTCATAAGTGATCATATTTTTTTATTTTGCCTATTTTGCCTTTTTTCTATTTATTAATTGCTATTGACTTAAATACATAATATTAGATGTTATAAATATATAATTACAAATGTTATCTATATAAATTATAGATATTAAGTTAAATATAATAATTTTAAATTATGACTACCTATCATTACATAAAATAACTATCATTTACCTTCATAATATGAATGATCATCTAAAGAATAAATATGATTAAATAATGATTATATAAAAAATACTTACAAAGTCAATCCATCCAAATTAAATTATACATATTATCAAATAATTATTCTACTATTTAAATTTAACCAAATAAATATGGTTACAATGTTAAATTTAATAAAACAAATTTTTTTTTTAAATAAACTTAAAAACATCCTTATTCATTGTGGCTTGTGGAGACAATAACAATGTAATATTATAGGCAAAATTTTTATTTATATATATTTATTATTATTTTTCTAACACATCAGTTCCCCTCTAGCTATAAGATGAGTCCGATCCCTGCATGCAAGCTCACATGAATATAATTTTCACAAATCTTATAAACAAACATAAAGACCCATCCAACATCATCAATCATCAAGCACCAATATCATCACCAAAATCATTAAGTATCATAGCCAATAAATAACCAATTTAAACATAACCCCCTACTTTGGGAAAAATTTTTTAAATAAATAAAATTTAATTGATATTTATCAAAATCTATTGTTGTAGAATTAATTTTCATTTTTCATTATATTATCAGTACTGGGTTCATTCCAGTACCAGCTTTCCAATATCGCTAAAGCCGGTACTGACATAAAAAAATTTCAAATATTTTAAATTAATACCGATCTATCATGGACCGGTACTGCCTTGATACCAATATTAGCCTTTCATGGGCCGGTATTGCCTTGAGTTATACCAATTCAAAGCACTTACGTTTTTTTAATTTTCAAGAACTCCTCTCCACTTTGTTTAAGTATTGCTGTGTTATAGATGATAACATATTCCAAATTCACAGATTATAATTAAAGTTTTGGAAATAAAATTTTGGAAATATAAAATTTTATTTAATTCTTTTACTTTACATTATTAAATAATTATTGCTGGAATTTTTTTTAATAATAATAAATTTAGTTTTATTTTAATTCATTATTTTTCATGAATACTTTAATATCTTTGGATAAGTACTCTTTATACATAAATAATAATTGAAAAATAAAAATTATAAATACCCATTACATTCATTTAAATTTTTTTTTAATTATTTTGATTGGGTATGTAATTGAGAAAGCAGAAATAACTAATAAAAAAAAGAATTGTTGCCAAAAATGACACCGTCCATTTATTTTTTTTATTTTTTTTGAAAAAAACGAAGCTGATTGATTTCTTCCCAACATATCTCATCATAAAATAAATAATAAATAAAACACTGGAACATTCAATTAGGATTAAGAGATACTGGAATAAACGGACCGGTACTAGAATGAACCCAGTACGGGCCGGTACTGGACTATTTAAAAAAAAAAGAAAAACCAGTACAATGTAAAGTGGTAAATAATCTTAAAAGAATGAATTTTGGTAAATAATAATTAAATTTTATTTATTTAAAAATTTTTTTGTTAATGAACCTTTGGTCTTTGCTACACCACTTCAAAAACACCAGCTTTTGAACCTTGAAAACCGAAGCCTCTACTCGCTTGTAATCTGATTTTGTTTAACAAAAATGAAATAAACCTTGAGCCAACATTACTCCCTTGCATTCGGACATGAAAAGAAGATGAAGAAGAAGGGTGTTCTTACCTTTCAAAACTGAAGACTCAAGAGAATAAATGGTGGAAGATGATTTCGATCGGCTTCTTAAAGAAAGAGGACTAGTTCACCGAAATACTACGATCATTAGTGTCATAGTTATGCAAGAGGAAGAAGATGATCGAGACGCTACCTATGCTTCTAATAACTTTCGAGATTTAAGAAGAAGAGAATGAAGAAAAGAAGCTCGGAAAACCTGAAGGAAGAAGGAACTACACTCTCACAACTCGATGACCATTAACACCATTAACGGCGAAAAATGGTAATCGTTGGCCACTTACTCTTGTACCCACCGTTTCGGTTTTTGAGAAGAGATGAAGGAGATGAAGAAACAGAGCTCGGAATCGAAGAGATGATGTGAAGATGTTAACATGCACGGGTTTTGATGATGATGAAAACGTCGTGGTGAAGATGATGGTGTTCTTCGTGTTCTTGAGTTGTTCTTCAAAATGTTGGGTTTCGATCTTCAGTAGTAAGAGAGAGAAAAGGAAAGGTGTATGTTTGTAAGTGTTAAATCCGAAATGATAGTATAGAAATGAGAGAGATAGGCTTGGATATAAGGAGAGAGGGTAGAGGATTTTCGTTTGCCTTGGGTTGGGTGATAAAAGAAAAATAAAATATTGTGGAGTGTTTTCGGAGTGAGGCTCGGCTGAAGGAAGGAGAAGAGGGAGAGAGGGTGTAGCCGTGTAGCATGTGGTCTCCACTATCTAATGAAACAATTAATGCTACCTAGTTTTTATCATTATTAATTATATAATCTTGATTGAAGATGGGTGGAAATAGCAAGGACGTTTTACTAGAAATACCATTAATAATGATAAAAACTAAATACCATTAATTATTTTTCAATGTCGCAGTGAGTGCTTATTTCAGTGCTTATGTCACTGCACTTTATTGGTTTTCTACACTTACGCGTACACGGATTATTGAGAATTTGTGTCCAATAACACATGTTCGGGTGATTGGATTAATTTTGTGTCTCGGATAATATATGCGTGACTGGTAACATCATATAATTTAGTAAATTTTTTAAAAAATATTAATTTTATTTATTAAAAAATTTTTCCGAAGGATTTAGAGTGGTACATACATCCCCTAGACTTTGTAATTGGCTTGATGATTTGAACCACTTTTCACTTTCATATTAGACAATTACAACATATCTATATCTATATCTATGTAAAGGTAAAGAAACAAAAATAGTAATTATGAGAGGATAGAGGATTTAAAAATGAAATTGAATCATTCTCTGAAAATTTGACTTTTTTATTTATATGTGTGTGGAAAATTTTTTATTTCCCAAAATACATATCTCCATCTTTTTTTCTCAGATTACGCATGGGCGTTTCGCCTTAGGAGCGGGCAAAATGAATTTGTACTCCATTTCATTTTTGGGGACGACGAGTTGGTGCCTTAGAAAGCTGCGCTCTCCATTTTGCCTATAGCACAGGCGAGTTGGTCATTTTGCCTATGGCTTAAGCGAATTGGCTGCTGAAAAATGTCAAAAAATTCTGCTCCCAAGTCACATGCATTCGGCAGTTCTGATGGCAAGAAGGAAGCAAGGATATTTCGAGGTATAAATATATGGAGGAGGACCACAAGTTGTATGGACTGAAAGGAGCTGCAATACATTCTAAATTCTTGGTTCTAGCAAGTTGTTATCAATTAAGCTTAGGGTGTGAAAAAAAAAATAAGTGAATCTAGTGTTAATGCAAATGAAAATTTAAATAGACTAGATATTTTCATATTTCGGCACACTTGACTGAGAAGGTTAGTTATTTTTTTTATATGAGTAACTAACTTAATTTTTTTGTCACGATTATTAATAACGATAATATTATTATAATTACTAGTGATTAATTTATTAATGTTATCATTGCTAAATGACTATTATTATATTTTTTTGTTGTGATTATTAATGTTGTTTTTTATTATTATAGTTATTGTTATTGTTATAATTATTATTATCATCCTTATTATGATTTATATTATTATAATTAATTTTTATGATGATGATGGTAATTAAATTTTGTTTCTTTGTGATTATGAATAGGTGCATTATTTTATTATTATTATTATTATTATTATTATTATTATTATTATTATTATTATTACAATCTTGCTATTTGAACAAGTGGTTTTACCAACCAAGTGGAAAATCAAGTAATTTTTAAACAACACCCCCACTCTCACCATCCAGGCGCGTGTTCACGCGGTGCATCATACAATTGCTTTTCGCTAACGTAACCAACTCACACACTCTCTCACTCAACTCAAAACCGCCTCAGAAAACGTTCGAAATTCATCAAAAACGGTCAAATCCAATTGAAATCCATCAATTTCGGAACACAAGAAACGAATACTAGATTTAAAATCATCAAATCGAAATCGAAGACATTGAAAAATAGAAAGAAGAAAAGTAACAGAAGGTCGCGGAAGCTACGAAAACATTCAACGTTCAACAGCAGCTACAACACTCCGAATCGAAAGGTAAACTTCAATAAACACTTGCATTTTAGTACATTTCACTTGAAACAACTCCGTTATTCTTTTTGTGCATTTTAGGTTAGTTTTGATTTAGTTATTCGATCTTTGAAACCATTCTTTATTATTTGTGTTTATTTTGAGTTAGGTTTGTTGCTGTTAGCTTCAGTTCAGTTTTGGTTTCGTTAATCGAGATTTGAATGTCTTCTTAGTTATTTCGGTGGATTCTGTGTTTGTGTTTGTGTGCATTTTGAGTTAGCTTTGTTGCTTTTAACTTTAGTTCAGTTTTAGTTTTGTTATTCGAGATTTGAATGGCTTGTTTGTAATTTCGGTGGATTCTGGCATTTAATTTGTGTTTATTTTGAGTTAGGTTTGTTGCTGTTAGCTTTAGTTCAGTTTTGGTTTCGTTAATCGAGATTTGAATGTCTTCTTAGTTATTTCGGTGGATTCTGTGTTAGTATTTGTGTGCATTTTGAGTTAGCTTTGTTGCTTTTAACTTTAGTTCAGTTTTGGTTTTGTTATTCGAGATTTGAATGGCTTCTTTGTTATTTCGGTGGATTCTGGGTTATTGTTTGTGTGCATTTTGAGTTAGCTTTGTTGCTGTTAGCTTTGGTTCAATTTTGGTTTCGTTATTCGATATTTGAATGCTCTTTGTTATTTCGGTGGATTCGTAAGTGTTTGTGTGCATTTTGAGTTAGGTTTGTTGCTATTAGGTTTAGTTCAGTTTTGGTTTTGTTATTTGAGATTTGATTCCATTCTTTTTTATTTCGGTGGATTCTTGTTATTTCGGTGGATTCTGGGTTAGTGTTTGTGTGCATTTTGAGTTAGCTTTGTTGCTATTAGCTTTAGTTCAATTTTGGTTTCGTTATTCAATATTTGAATGCTCTTTGTTATTTCGGTGGATTCTGGGTTATTGTTTGTGTGCATTTTGAGTTAGGTTTGTTGCTTTTAGCTTTAGTTCAATTTTGGTTTCGTTATTCAATATTTGAATGCTTTTGATATTTCGGTGGATTATGGGTA
>JASCZI010031759.1:0-14059 GCA_036250425.1 Stylosanthes scabra
ATTGGGCTTGAGAAATGGTTGGGCCATGGCCCGGAAAAGTGAAACCCCCAAAATAGCCTTCATTTAAGTGAGTTATGCCGTTGCCGCGCAGGTGCGCCACTCCCATCGTGCGGGCGCGCGAGGCCCTTGTCTTGGGCGTTACGAAATGTGGTGGCGCGGGCGCACCATGTGGGTCTCGTGGGCGCGCCACCAACGGAAACTTCCATATTAAGGAAAGGAGGGCGCGGGCGCGCCATCTTGAGGGTGTGGGCACGCGGTCGACGCTGAGTTGGGCTCTTTTTTGGCTTTTTGTCCATTCTCCTTGCTTCTTTTGTTCTTTTTAGCTTCCCTTAGGCTCTTCCTTTAGACTTTGGGCCTGAAATTCACTAACAAACACATCAAGGCACCAAGTGGGAGAAAATTCAAACAATTTTCATACATGGAAGCTAATTTAACAAATTAATCAATTAAGGACACAATTATGCAAGAGATGGAAAACCTTGGTCAATCACTAGCATATATGTGGAAAAAGTGTTGATGAGGGTATCCTTTTAAGCATGAAATTATCGTCAAAAACCTCCTCATCAACCGGAATCATGCGTAAGGCCATAATTTAAAGTGGTGATCTTCTAGGCCTTGTAAAAGGGCTCGGCAGTGGCTGAGTAGTGGAACGTTGGGTGCGTGAGTGTGGAGGGTGTGTGTGTTCATGATGTAAACCTAGGATTGGGGGCGTTGTCCAATCCACCGTCCAAAAAAAAAAAAACCACTCACGCACTCCGTAATGTGTTGATCTCATCGTTTCATACTTTTCCATTCCTTTACACGTGCCACTTCCCCAATTCCCAGTCAAATATCAACCTTATTTGGTCACGCGTCTCACGTCCACCAAAGACAGGGTCATATAGTTAACATAATTTTTTAGGACCCATTTGGAGAATGAATTCTCTTTCAAGGATAAATTTAGCATTGACTTTAATTAACTTTATATTATATTTAGGATGATGATAATCATTTAAAATTTTAAATGGAATTCTTTTTAAGCATTATTGTTATAGCTTAATCTTATTGAAAGTCCATTTATTTTATTTTACCAAATACAATAACTACAACTTTTGAATACTTACATTTGAAAAACCAAGATAAATAACTTTAAAGAAAGAAACATGCTTTGCTAAATTCACTCTCAAAGAGTGTCTCCCAATTTTAATGTATTTTGTTAAATAAAGTAATCTTTAAAGAAACAAGAAGTTAGTTTTTTTTAGGGTCTGGTATGTCAAATTTTCGATTTTGTGGACAAAAATAATAATATTTACTCATAATTTTATGTAGCACGAAGTATATTTTCCGTAATAGAGTGATGAAAATTTTCACAATAGAATAATCAAACATTACTAAAATATCAAAATAAGCTTTCACAATATTTTTATATTTTTACATGGTATAATTTTGGATTATATTATATATGAATTTTGATAATAAATTTGAATCAAGTTTAGTTATAAATGTGAATGTAATTTGATTATAAATACAAATGAGATTATTTCAAATTCTTATCAAGTTGATTTTAGTGTTCATATAATATAGTTGTATATTATACTTTAATAAGAAACCTACACTTTCAATTTCTCGCAAATGAATTAATATGTTAAATATAATATTGTATTTGTATGATTTCCAAATTAAATAGGTTAGAAATAAAAACAACACAATAACAAATTAATTATATAACATATCATTTGTTAAACTAGTAGGATGCCCTAACGAATAATATATTATAGAACCAATCACCATATGAATACAATAAATTTTTATACTTTAATCATCTTTAGTGTCATTTTTGTAAATGGTATTTTCATTAAAAAAAAACATAATTCAAAGAAAAAGAAATGCAAAATCAGATTAAAAAATGTTCTATAATGTTAATTGTCAACCAAAGTAGCATATAACATTTCATTCCAAGTATCGGGAACACCGGCTAGACACCAATGGCTGCAATCCACATAGGAAGAGCCTCTACCTGAGTATATAGAAGGATGACCATCTATTCTTAGTTGTGTTAGTAAAGTAATGTCAAGTAAATCAACCGGAATTGTCATATTGCTCAAAATGCTCTTGGCTATATCTAAAGCAGGATGAGGTGGTTCAATGTCTTCTTCTGGTTGAGTTTGTTCAACACAATTCACTCCCCTTGAAAATATAGTTAAAAATAAGTCTTAGAATAATAATTTTATAATTAAACAAATCAAAATTAAATATTATGTGCTTTACGATAATTATATACTTAATTTGAAATTATATCACTTAACTCTCTTTGGCTCCAACTTCAAAAACAACTTCCAAATTCATGTAGGGTGGTGGGTCTTCATTGTTAATTAACAAACACATGTAAATAAAAATTTAGTGCGTACTTAATTTGTCAAATTATCACACTTTTACCTACATATGTTATGCTTTATTTTTCTTTATTTGAAAAATATCCCTACTAAGTAAAATGAAAAGTTAGTTAAAGTTGAGTTATTAAGTTGTAAACTTACCCCGAATGAGAAGCAGCAATTCCTTGAAACAAAACTTTAACCTTTGAATGATCAATATTAGAATCTATCCATTTGGCCCATGTGGTTAATCCAATTTTGTAAGCTTCTATGTAATCCATGTCCTCGATTATCTCATTACCAATTTGAACATAAGACCATCTGATGAACAATAACATGATAATTAGTGAAAACATTAAATATGTACATATTTTTTCTTTATGCAATGTTTATCTATATTGAAGAAAAAATATATTTAAAGTATAATACTCTTTGGATTCTCCAATGTGAGTCCACCAATGATAGGTATTGAAAATCAAAACATCTACTTCTTTCCAAAGGAACGCAGATTCAATGGAATCTAGTTTTATAATCCTTCTTTTTTCTTTGTCATGAACCACATCCACAAGCAATCCATTTTTTAACCACATTATGTAAGTTCCATACTCCTAAAATTCAAAATAATATAATAGTCTTAATTAGCTTAAAAGGTACAAAAATAAAAGTAAAAAAAATTTAAATGATATCTAATATAAGAATTAAATAAGACAACCAGAAACAAGAAGGAAACAAGATTTTTCCTTTGTTTTATTATAGTATAATTTGATTCTGGGACTGCAATGTGAAGTAAACATGTTAGTGATTGCCACATGTTGTTGCTTATTGAGTCTCCCACGAACATTATCTTCTTTCCTCTATATCTCTCCAAAAAGTTTTGGCCATCAAACCTATCAATCGACATTGTTTTGTGAAGATTACAAAAGAAATTAAGAAAAATGAAAATAAAAAAATCAAACAACATAAAACTCATGTACAAAATTTTAGGGGGAAACTAATTTTAATGTCATAGAAAACGAAATGTGTTTATCAAAATAAAGCATAATTTGTAAATCACAAGAATATAAAAATTAAAATTTAAAATTTAAAAACAATGCAAATGTGATATATCACCTTGGAAGGTCGCAACCAATAGGTTTCCATTTATACTTGAGATATTCATGATCAGGCCTACCATTTCCTATGCAATCAAATCCCTTCACTATAAATGGGCAATCAAATGAGGCATCATAGAGAGGATAACGGGAGTCGTCAAAAACCCAATTCCCAATTGAAACATCACACCCTCCTTGTTGATTTAGTCTTTTTTCATCGAAAGCATTTCCACATGCTTGGTATAACGAATGTGTTACTATCCATACAACTACAAAGGCCTCTACCAAGAGAGATAACAAAAAACTGTAAGTCATTTGAAAATTTCCTAAACATTTTCTAAACCTTGAATATTTGCCATTTGTGTAGATGAGAGTAGCTTTAGAGAACACCCAAGACTAGTTTGAGAAAATTAATTAAAAAAATTAAACACATAACTTTTTTGGTAAAATAAAAGTGTCACCCATTAACTTATTTTTTCTTTTGAATAATTCTTTATATATTTGACAATTATTTTAAAATATAATATTTAATATTTAAGATTATTCAAAATGATTATATTGTGGAAAATCATATTAAGATTATGTCACATTTACATTTTTTTCATATTATTTATTTTAATTTATTCTTTTTATTATCATGAGCATTTTCATTTAATAACCAAAAATATATTGAAAAAACATTTAACCCATATAGACTTTAAAATTATATATACTTCATCTGTAACATCCCAATTTTCAACACCGTCGACTGTGCCTACAATTTGGATGCCACATTTCCTAACCTAAAAATTTCTAAAACTCTAAACCATATTATTATTACATAGCAGCATGTCGTGAAAAGCGTTAGCGCAACAAACAATGTAATCAAGCAATATATATAAATATATATATAAAGACTCCTTCATAAACGAAGAAATCTCAAGATAATATATATAACATATAAGATAACATTATCCTTACAGACTCTAGATACCAAACTATATTAGATTCACCCAGCCTGACCTCACATACATAGGTCTTCTAATCTAGGACTCGGGACTAGGAATAGAAAATAAACAACACCAAAGACAACAACACCTAAGTCTCTATTGTTCTAACAAGCGATGCACTCTAAGAACTCGGACTCGACGACTGTGACTGCCAAACTCCGGACAGATTATAGCTTGAACCATCGCGACTGACAGACTGTCGGTTGGATGCCTCCACTAGTACATCCGGTACAGAAGCTTGGCTGCTACGAAGAGGAGAATGCTCAGGGACACGTCCCAGTTCCTCGATATAACGTTGATAGTCCTCCTCAGCATCTATATCCATGGGTAGAGAATGTGTAGCAGGAATCCCATCTTCAGGGTTATCCTCTTCCTCCAGTTCCCCTTCTTCCTCCTCTGGATCTTCTTCCGGATCTTCCTCACTAGACTCATCCTTCTTAACAGAGGGTTCCATCCCTCCAATCTCCTTTACATCATCGCCGTCACACATCCAACCTTCGGATGGTGGGATAAGCTCCCAATTCCTCGGCTTCCTCAAAGAGCTACTAGTTGTACCATAACGGAAGGAGTGGGTACCCTTGACGGATGAAGTTGAACGCTCACGTTTGGCTACCGGCATTCTTCTCGAAGAGTAGTGCGGCGTAGGTCGTCTGGACGAACTAGATCTCCTGGTAGAAGACTTCTTGTCCTTGGTAGAATTATGAATCTTATCGGCCTTCAGCACCTCGATCGGCTCGTATGGACGATCAGGGTCGAATCGAACACTATGGAGAGGATGAACGAATGATTCATCATCGAAGTGGTATCGCCTAATCTTGAAGGTTCCCAGCTCGGCATCGACTTTCATATCGTAATCCTCGAACTTCTCACGCTTCTCGAACTCGTAGTAGATAACGCCACTTCTCATCTACGCGTGGGTTAAAGAAAGAAAACGGGGGTGAGAACCTATCGTTCCCAGTTGACTCCTAGGTCAACTACTTTATCCTAGGGGCTCACGTTACGTAGGTAGAGTAACAGATAGCAGCAAGACATATAACAACTCGTATAGTGGAACCGGTAGTACCATAGAGCAAGAATGGCAGAGAAAATTATAAAGAGAGGACGCAGACAATCACACAAGCATACAAGACAGACAACATAGACAAGGTATTGAAAAGCGAATAGACACACACAATCAAATGCGCAAGCTAGTATGATGCATGCCTGGTCCTAATGCAGACCATGAGCTCATGCGTCGGTTTACTTCCCGCACCTGACGATTACTGAGGAATAACCCCAGTATGGTTCACTCCTTCAAATGTCATGGACCCAGTCCAAAGCGGCCATGTTCCTAGAACATGAAATCAATAATGTACCCCAGGTACAACGGCCAAGTCAAGGTGAGGATCCCGTCACCGACAATAATCAAAATACGGCAAACCGCATCGACATGAGGAACATGATGATCTCTTAGTGCCACAACCCAAAAATCTTGAACAAGCGGATGAAACCCAGCCCTTGCATTTTCTCATCTCTTGGCAAGCGGAATGGCACCCAACCCTTGCATTCCCAAATACATTAGAGCCTTGTATTCTTTCTCCAGTTCTCTCTTTTGAACCGTTAGCCGGATTCGGATGTAGCCGGAATTATCCCTCGGTCTACATGACTTAGTTGAACCGACCGGTCTAACTGTGACCCAAGTCCGATAAAACCGATACTTGGTCGATGCTAAACCAATCCATTTTAAGGGATTAAACCGGTCCAGATCCATGAACCATTCCCAAGAAAAAAACCCGGTTCGATCATCTTGTCCCATACCAAGCCGACCAACCGAATCGGTACCAACCGTCACATCTAGGTTCACTCAATCAAGTTGGGACTTTCTTATCGATTAACTTATTTGTACAAAAATCTCTATTATCTCTCTTGAAGCTTTTACTTCTTAAATTCCATATGGTTCAATTATGAGAACCTAATATAGCTATGTGATTAGTAGCTTATGAACATATGACGTTATATCGTCGTGAGCATCTTCTTATTAGCTTATATTAAATTATGATGTTTATTCTCATAACTTATGTTCTTAATAACTTATATATATATATTTTATTTACTTTTCCCAAAACCAAGTTTCTCTATATAAAATCTTCACTTAATCTTTATATTCATACTCTTAGCTTTTACCTCATAAAAGATACTTTTATTTCCCATAACTCTTACATAGGTCATTCATATATTTTATAAACATATAAATATATCTTTTATTGTACTTAAGGTAAATCCTTTATTCTTTTCTTATCACTTATATATACATATCTTATAAATTTCCAAAAGCCCTTTTTATATGGTTTAGTAAACACTATAAATATATTTACTCAAAAATATATTTATTGGCCACGGTATTAATATTCATTAGGTATTTTCATTATTTATAACGTTATTATCTTTACCATCTCTATTTTCATTCTTATTATAATTTATTATTACTAGTTAGCTCTAAAACCAACCATTCGTTATAGTCATTTTTAAGTAGTTTATCATACCTTCAAATCCTTTATTTTATATTTCTTAAAACATATTTCCCTTAAAAGATTTCCAGAACACAAACATTTGAATTAATCCCAATTTCAACCTTAGTGTTATTTTTTGAAAACCCGATATATCACTAGTTTACCAAAACGCGCATAGAAAATTAATCTTAAATCCTTTTGAACCCAAACCAAAACCATTTTTCTCCTAACACATGTAGCTACCCACTGTAAAAACAGTTTTGAAAGATATTAAATTTAAATAACAATTCTGCCCTTGCCATTTTCCCTTTTAAAACCGAAATGTACTAGTTTACGAAAATATTTACAATTTTTTCGTTTCAAAACCTATGAAGGTCAAACCAGCTGCATTTCGTCACTGACATGTTCCTTTATCTTTAGTAAAAACAGTTTTGAAAAAGAATATTTTCAAAATGACGATTCTGCCCATGCAAGCTTTAGGCCAATTTCGAAAATACCAACTTTTAAGTTAATTTTATTAAATAATTTTTGCCAAACACTTTATAACCCATAAGAACAGTTTTAGACACATAACATGACCGTAATACCACCACAAAAACAGTTTTAAAAACAAACTTTATTAAAAGACAATTTTATCCTTTCTACCTCAAAACTAGCAAAAATACTTTAAGCCACTTTAAAGCTTATTTCTTTTTACTTCCGAGGTCAAAACCATTTTAAAACATATTTATTTAAATACTTTAATTCTGGAAATTTTATAAAACACATTTAATTACCATTTTACCCTTAGCTTAAAAACATATTTATTTACAATTTAATTTATTAATTTTTTTTAGAACCGATTCTTATGTATTTTAGCAAATCTTTTAATTATTACATTTTTGCCCAAACTTGATGAGAACCCTCAGCTAATAACCCATCTAGTGCCATGAATCATATAGTGCCAAATATCAACTTTGATCATCAAAATACTCTCTTAAAAAGTAGTAAGCAATTCGGTCAAATGCCATCTTTTCATAAAAATATTCATATTCATATCACTTTTCATTCAAGCAAGCAAGCAATCATATGGCACTCAAGTTTTTCAAACAAAGCTTCAAGCTTTCAAGCATATCATCAAGTACTCATTTTAAATCTTTAATCTTGTGAGCCCCGTAATTTTTAACCACGACCGCAACGGTTAAATTGAGTACTTCGGAATATTAATGAGAATTGGTAAAATTACACGGTAGTGAAATAAATAACGTTTAGGACACAAACACGTACACCTTCGCCGAAAGTTTGGCCCGGAACGGACCAAACCACAAAATTACCAAAATGCCACCCTTTAATGAGTATAAAAGGAAGGAAACACAAGCATTCAACCATTTCCTTCCTTCAGATCACGCACAAAAATGAGAGAGAGCTGGTGGAGAATTGATAGGAGAGCTGGTTCGAATCAATTCTTCCGCCGCTCACGCCAACTTCCGGTCGCGATAACTTTTGATCCAGAGCTCCGATGGACGCACGGTTTGCGGCTACGCGAAGCTCTTGTCGTTCTCTTTGCGATCATCACGCATGCAAAACGTGGGTAAGCCTCCACACATCTCGATTCCTCACTTTAATTTTCTGCTCGAATTGGGCTTAATCCCCGTGCATGTTTCCGAGTTCTATGACGTAGGTGATGATTTAGTACGTTTTTGGAGCATGGTGAATGAAGCCCACAAGCTTGGGTATCTCCGGTGAGACGTTTTCAACCTTAGTCTTGAGTTTCCTTAGATTGTATGATGATTGATGGTGTTGTATTGGTTGTATGTTATGTGTATTGTGTCATAGATGTTAGAGTTTGGAGGATTGGAGGTTGAAGTGGGTGACTAAGGTCAAGAGCAACGGTAAATTGGTGCTTGGATACTCGATGGCGCGAAGGAAATCGCGTGTTAGCATTGAGCTTGGCGTCCAGGTACGGATTTAGATTCAAGTCTACACTATTTAATCTAGTGTAATTACCTAGGTTAGTTGGACCTAGCTAGATTAATATAGGAATGAATAAATTGAGAAATACGATAGGAAAATGTTGACGGTATGTGCTTTAAAGTATGTATATGTTGATTGTGGTTGAGGCCTCGCGCCTATTATTGTTTTATTAACTTGACGGTTATGCATGAGATGGAAACTACGTGATGAAATGAGGCCCGTGGGGCGAGATGATGAGATGAATGGAATTGGGATGGATGTTTTCGAAGAAGGGATTGAAGATGAATTTGATGGTTGAAAATGGTTTTAAATGAAGAGAGGGATTTCTAAAAGAGGCAAAGGTTTCTAAGAAAAGATTTATGAAGGGATGAGTTATGGTTCTTTGTGCAAAACTTGTTTTCAAACTCAATTTTAGGGAAAACACACGTTTTAGCTGCAGTGAATCGATTCAGAAGGTGTCCGATTCGATTCACTAAGCCTTTTTGGAACGAATTTAAGAATTTTGTGAGTATCGAGTCGACTCGCCTGGGGGGTGAATCGATTCGTATTTGCACAGAGGCCAAAACTCCCATCTTAAATCGATTCGTGACTGTTTAGAATCGACTCCAATCTCGTGGCCTTAAATAAAATTGTTTAACTTTCAGCCGAGTCGATTCAAGGTTGTGCTGAATCGATTCGTATTTTGACAGAGGCTAAGGAATTTTAAAAAATTGGCCTCTTGAATCGATTCGGCAGGGCTTCGAGTCGACTCCACCTTCAAAATTTCATAAACTGCCTAGGATCGAGTCGATTCGATTGGTCACCGAACCGATTCGTTTTCACTCTGATTTCAAATTTAACGTTCAAAATGCCCTCAGAATCGATTCTCCCTCTTCTGAATCGATTCTACAGAGAAGGAACTTGGTTTTCAAAGGTTGAGTGATGATGATTTAAGTGGTTACATCTCATGTATGTTGACACCCTTGTTTTATAAAATAAGAACCGTGAGCCTAGGTCTAGAGGGGCCAGCGGGCTAACGACTCGGCTTATGGTGACAGCAGACCATCGGGAGTAGTAAGCGCTGTGGGGTCTTTGTTTCCACGTGGGACAAAGGCTAACGTCACGGCTTGCGGTAGCGGCAAGGGGGCCTCCTGCCAGCGTCCCGGCTACCAACCTAGGTATTAATCATTGAGAAAGAGAAGGGAACCCCCATATATATATTGATGAGATGAGAGATCGTTTACGATCGGGGCTGGGAAGAATGGTCCTCCGAGGAAGTACGAACGATGGTTATCCAGTGCTAGTTCTGGATCGGTCGGGTTGGCTATGATAACCGACCGGGTGAGCTCACCGTAGCCTGCAGGAATAGGCATTCATCATGTGCATTTGCGTGACATTGTTTGGGTGTGCCTAAATGCTTAGTACTTGCTAACTATTCTGTAATTGCTTGCTTGTAATGAATGCTTGTGTGTTGATTGGTTGCTTTGTGGATTCTGATGATTAGAAATAGGAGGTGTATGGTTTAGAGACGAGAGGGAAGGATGAATAACTGGTAGACCTTCACGGCTAAGACCCTAGGTATAACCAAATGACCTGGCTAAAAGAGAGATAAACAGGAATGCCTCGTGTAGTTCTGCTAGGATAAATATTGTAGAGTTGGCGCTTTATCTGTACTGAGAATCCATGGGTTGGGGATTCTCACTCCGTACATTATCAAACTTTTCAGGTACAGGTTCGAGCTTGGAAGGTTGGCGAAGTATTCGTGAAGAAGGTCGGACATCTAGTTTCTCCAAGAGTCCAAGTCTTCCGCTGTGTAATGACAAGAACTAGGAAATTAGGACTGTGTAAGAGTTAGAGGTTGGTTGAGTAGTGGACCTAAGCTTCGCAGGTTCAGTTGTATGTGATCGAACCATATGTATTATGTAAAGCTATTTTGATATATAAATTGTTGTAATTTTGTTTGTCACGGCTCTATTTTATATGAAGAAAGATAGTTATAAATTTGTATACGGTTCGGATACGTGTGAAGTGTTCGGATTTAGTATTTGTGTATTATCGACTGTCCGTAGCGCTTCGAAATTGATCAAACATGTTCGCGACTTGGTTGATCGGTTTTGGGGTGTTACAAATCTTTACCAAGCCTTTTAGCATATTAACCATTTTCAAACTTTAAGACCTCAAACAATTAAATGTAAGGACCCTAACCCCCTTACCTCTTGTAGACCACTTGATTAGCCAAAGGAATGGACAACAAAGCCCCTTGATCACCATGGTTGGGCAAGGATCCCTAAGCTTGAGACCTATACTAAAACATATGGCAAGATAGAAGCTTTTTGTGAGTATGGGCTCTTTAGGATCATAAACTAGAATGGTATTGCACTTACCTTCTCAAAAACAAGAAGATGAAGGTAAGAATGGTGGTGATGAGCTACGACCAAGAGGAGAAGAATAGGCAAGCTTGATGTTGACAAATACCTTGAAGGATGGTGGTGGTGGTGTGTTCGGCCAAGGAGGGAAGGAAGTGTAGGAGCTTGTTCTTGATATTTCTAATATGATGATAGTGAAGATGATGATAAGAGGAGAAGAATGATGTATGACCTTAGGGTTTGGTATTCTTCATGTTCATCATGTTCATATGAACATTCAAAGTGTTTTTGAGTAAATGTGGTGTTTGATCTTTAAAGATAGGAGAGAGGTGTTTTTGGTGTTATTGTGGGTTAAAAATCTGAAATGGATATGAATATAGAGAGAGTGTGGTTCGAATTATGTAGAGAGAGGTTAGAGGATTTGTGGAGTTGTTTTTGGTAGAATTTTTGGATGAGAGTTTAAGTGAATCGTAAATGAGTTTAAGTGTGGTAAATATGATTAAATGAAGTTGAATAACTTGGTAAAAAGGGGAGGGTGAGTCACGGCCAAGTGTGGGCAACAAGTAAGAAATTTTTGTTTTTTGTTATGAAGAGTGTAGTAATTTTGGTGGTGTAATAAAATGATAAAATAATATAAAGGTGGTAAAGAAAGAATCAAATGGAAGCTTTTGCATGCATCTAAGCCATGCAACCAATGAGAAAGAAGCCTTTTCAAAAAGGTGTTTGAAAAAGCAAAAAGTAAGAAAGAGAAAAGCTAGAAGGTGTCATAAAATGTTTCAAGGGCATTCTTGGCTTTACGTCTCAAGTCTACGGGGCGACTAAGGTCCAAAGACGTATTATAGCGTCGGGCTATAATTTTATAATTCCATTGTACCTTCCGTTTTACCGAAATTACGACCGAACGATTTGTGACGGAAACAAGCATCGCTAAAAACGGTCGAGATTCACACCATGAATCTCGCCACCCTTGAGCTCACCAACTCGAGCTTTAGCTAGGAAATTATAAATTTCCATCGGATATATTTTCCTCGATATCCTCTGTTATTCAAAACACGGTCAAATGCGGTTAAACCGCCGCTAACTAACGTACTATCGCTAAAAACAGAAAATCACCGAAACAAGCACAGAGTGGAAACAAATTCCATATCAAACACATCTAGGGTATCCACGACCCTTACACACGCCATCAGTCATCAAAAGCATGAAATCACAGACAGTCGCATGTTTCTATCAGAAACGGGAAAAGCAGAAAGTCGGGGTCTTACATCATCTGAATAAAATTTTATTTTGGTATCCATAAAATAAGTATTTTTTTGTTTTATTCCTAATTTTTTTTCTATTTTATGGTTTGTAAAAAAAGTTATTCATAATTCCACATCATTCTACCATTACCAAGAGAAAAAAAGTAAGACCCTATTTTTGAACTTCTGTCACTTTCTTTTTTTCATTAGGAGAAAAGATGATACCCAAAAAAAATTTCTTAACTCTAGAAAACCTATGCAGCAAAAAGGTGTGTACTTAATTAAACTAGTTTAATAAATTATACTGATGCCTTAGCATCTTTGTTGATTTCTTTAACCAAATCATACCCAATTCCTCTTATTTACTGGTTTAATTGTTTGTTAAAACCTAAAGATATAGCAATAATGTCAATAAATTAGTTATGTCAATATAGAGATGATACTTTGATGATTTTGTTGGTTAATTATAGGAAAAAGGATAAAAACAGATTAGTGAGCAGAGAGCCACGCCCAGGCGCCATGTCTTCACGCCCAGGCACCTAGAATCTCTCACTCAAAAGCAACTGACAGAAACCAACGCCTAGGCGCTGTCCCCACACGCCTAGGCGCCCCCATCATCCTGACTCTTGACAAGCAGCCACAGACAAGCCACGCCCAGCCGCCCTTAACTCAACGCCTAGGCGTCCTTGCTTCCAAGCACTCAAGCAGCCAACATAACCCAACGCCTAGGCGCCAGTCACTAATACCCAAGCATTGGCATCAAAAGCTATCATCAACTGCTGTTTGAAGCAGGCAGCCAGACCAACGCCTAGCATGGAGCTGCTCTTCAAGACAGCAAGCAAGCAGCTCCATCCACGCCTAGGCGTCTGGCACCCACGCCCAGCGTGGAGACTGCCTCTTTATTCATCAAGCTCAGAATCATCACTCAGCAAGCCACGCCTAGGCGCCTGACAACCAACGCCTAGCGTGGGGCTGCTTCTCATACCAGAAAAGCTCATCTGCAAGACCCAACGCCTAGGCGCTAGGATCAACGCCTAGGCGTGGGAAGCCCATAGTCAGAATCAGAATTGCTGTCTCACACGCCTAGGCGCCTGACCTCAATGCCTAGGCGCGGACTCTGCTGCAAGTTGCAGAGTTTGTAATTTAAATGTAGTTTTTATTTGAATTTATATTAATACTTTATCCAAATCATGTACAACTGTAAATAGGTGATTTCTCAATGATTGAGGACATTATAATCAATCATTCACATCAATTCCAATCTAATCTTCACATTGGAAATTAGATTGGAAATTAAGTAAGATCACCTACAAATAGTTAAGTCTTTGGGTAATGAAAATGATAGAGAAGAATAGTTTAGAAAGTAATTTGTAATTCCAAGTTTTGAGTAAGAAAGAAGTATATTCAGTTTCAATTCTCTCTTTCTCTCTTTGAATCTTTGAATGTTCATACATTCAAGATTCACATTCATAGCTTTATTTTTTTCAAGATTCTTAGTTTTATGAATCCAAGATCCACCTTCATCACTTTCTTTGAGTCATTCATCATCATGAGTGGCTAAACATCTTGGAGATTGAGGAGGAGGAGCTCTATTCATCAT
>JASCZI010031766.1:0-13984 GCA_036250425.1 Stylosanthes scabra
TATATATATATATATATATATATATATATAGAAACGTTCAAAACTTTACTCTAATTTATGTATGTATATGTATATATATTCAAAAGAAAACTACACTACTAAAGAAAATTCAAAAGACTATCATATTTACAGTATTCACATATTCACAATCAACCAAAACCAGACACACATTTCTGCTTCCTCGGCAACGGCGCCAAAAATTTGATGTGTGCGGCCTTGTCAGGGTCGTGGTCCAAATTTAGTTTAAAAGTGTCACAGAGGTGCAATCAAGTTTGAAAATACCAAGTACTGGACTCGGGTCGTTCTCCATAGGAAGCAGATACAGAGGTTTGTTTTCAATTGAAAAAATATCGGGGTTGGTTGCAGTTTGTTGTTGAGAGTAGAGCGCACAAAAACATATTAAAATAGCAGTGGATTAAAGAGTGTCCGGCCATGGGTTGAAATACTGTGCGTCCCTATGAACACTACCGATCCCAGATTGGATGGACTGTCACTGATGAACCCATATTTCATGATAAAATATCTGTTATATTTGATAGGTTTATCGATCTAAATCCACATAATTGCTTGTGAATAGCCATATTTATGAACCTTTGCTATATTTGTTCTAATTGAGAAATACATGCTAAATTAGCCTTGGATTGAGTAGAATTTATACAATTTCATCGCACTTGGTGCCTTAATGTGTTTGCTAGTATATTTCAGGGCTTTAGGGATTGAAAAATGCATGGGGAAGGCTAAGGAAGGCATTGGAAGCAAAGGATTGTGTGGGTGCCACCTCAGATTGCTAATCAAGGTGCATGGCCAAAGTTTGGTCTGCCACTTAACTACACACCTCCGATTGAACTGGCATCAAGGGGGTCAAGGGGGTTTTGTGATTAGGAATAATCTAGTTTACACCAATCCGACTCCTAATACCCAGCACATTCCTCAGGCGTGGTATCCTCCCCCTCCGCAAGGGGGTAATTATGGATATTCAAGTAACCCACAGCCCTCTTTTGGGGCTTATGGGGTTGGAGGAACGCCCCCCAATTTTGGAATCTATAATCCACAGGTTACATATAGTAGTCTTCAGTCTTCTTCAAATCCTCCTAGCGTAGAGTCAATACCAGCTCCCCAACCTACTCAGGCTGCAACATCGATCCCACAAGTGGTATCGACCGGGAACAATAGGACGATTTTCCCAGAGATGTCTAGGCAGATGCCAACTAGTTCTAATCCTGCTAACAACACAGTTGAGTCCTTAGCTGTTTTTAGACAGCAAATTGAGGAAAGCCATCATGATTTGGTGAATTTGCTAACTCAACAAATGGCAACAGTGTTAACCCCTATGATAGAAAATAATAATGCCAGGATAGATCAGGTGGCACAACAAGTCAATAAACTAGCAGAAAATATTAATCATCAACCTCTTAGGCATCAGATGTATAACCATAGAAATCTGCCAGCGATATTAGCGAGAGGCGATGCCAGAAACTGAGCCCAAGGGGCAAATGCTGCTCAAGCATACGAAAACAATATTACCCAAGCCGTAGAGCAAATTTTAAACAGAGCAAGGTTCAACTTAGGGGTAACTAACCAGCCTTATTTTGTGTCACCATTCCCAAATTTTGTTCAGCAAGCTGAACTTCCTAGGGGAATCAAAGTGCCCAAGTCACTAACTAAATTTTCAGGTGAGAGTGGCGAATCGACAGTCGAGCATATAGCTCGTTACACTGTCGAAATAGGAGAATTAGGGAATGATGAATACCTGAAAATGAAATACTTCCCATCATCTCTAACCAAAAATGATTTCACTTGGTTTTCGAATTTGCAGCCTAATTCAATTCAGAACTTGGCTCAATTAGAATGTAGCTTCCATGATCAGTTCTTTAGAGGTAAATTGAGAGTGGCCCTCTCTGACCTGTTTATAGTAAAGAGAGAAGAGAATGAATCGATTGATGATTATCTGATTCGATTTAAGAATATGAGGAATAAATGTTACACCCCTATTCCCGAACCAGAGGTAGTTAAGATGGCCATAAATGGCCTCGATTTCAATGTTCGAAAGAAGTTAGTGAACCAGCAATTTCTCGATTTGGCCCAATTGGCTGAGAAAGTTACACAAATCGAGAAATTAAACAGGGAGAAAGAAGAATATGATTCGAACAAAAAGAAAAGTTTCTTTGGTAAAAGGGTTTCCTATTTAGAAGGTTTGACTGAAGAGAAGTCGAACTCTGAATCTGCTTTTGCAACCGAATTAAAAGATGGCCCACCATATGTGTGTCGAAATCTTAACCCGGCAAAAGATAAGGCACCTTTTGTAGGAGGAAAACCTTACTCTTTTGATTTAACAAAAGCAGAGCAAATATTCGATGTTCTTTTAAAAGATAAGCAATTAGTTCTCCCTGAAGGGAAACGTATGCCTTTTGTAACTAAGCTTAGAAACAAACAATTTTGTAAATTCCATCAAACCTCTGGGCATTATACTAGTAATTGTGTTTGTTTCAGGGATTTGGTTCAGAAGGCAATTGAATATGGAATGCTTAAGTTTGCTGAAAAGATGGAGATGAAGATGGACGCTGACCCATTCCAAGTATCGTCTAATTTTGCTGAAATGGAAGAAATGTTTGCTTTTTCTGCAAACATGGCCATGGTTGAACCCCTTTCGGAAGAGGAGGTATTCGACCTTGATATGTTTGAAGCTGAGAGACCGATCTAACCTAAGGCCGGAGAAGCTCTGTTGGATTTCTTACTAAGGCAAAGAGAAGGAGAAGGCAGTGTCGCTGTCTGCCCGAGGTATAACGCCTTGTTCGACTCATCGGCAACTAAAGCTTATGAGTCCTATAAGAATAGCAAAGAAAGGGTACTTCTGGAGAGAGAGGGAGACAGGCTATGTTGCTGAAGAATCCTGTACCGAAGGATGCTGGTGAGAACGCCAAGGGACAGGATGCGCCTGTCCGACAGCAAATGAGGACAGTAGTGATGGTCGATGTCAAGCCTCAACGATTTTCAAGTAAGACCAGAGTCCCTCCTAGCAATGTGTCTCATAACAAGTGGGTGCAAAACAATGCACCTAACTATTCTCGACACTCTCATGTTGCCTGGAAGCCAAAGGGGCAAGCTGATTACAGCTCCCGGTCAAAAGGCCATCAAAGGGGAGGTTATTCTCAAAGGGGAGCCCCATCAAAAAGAGGAGTCAACTTCAGAGGTCGCTCCCGAAGGACCAATACAAGGGCCCCCTTCATTCCAAGACCTGTGGCTCAACCCGAGCCATTTGTTGACACAAGGATGGATGGCCCTTATCCTGAGCTGGTTCGTGGAAAGCCAATGGAATCAAAAGGATCCTACCGAATTGACCTCAAGAAAGCGGTAAGGACAGAGTCGGACCATCCCATGATCGACGAGAAGGTGGAAGCACCAGAACTCCAGATAAAGTGGTCAACACTGGAAGTCCGACGAACTCTCCAACATAGGAACTGGAAGTGGAATGAAAGGTATGATCCATAAAGATTGATGTGTATATTCCATAAAAAAAGAATAAAAGATAAAATATTTGTTTTCTATTGATTATAGACTATCTTTATAACAATATAAGACAAAAATGAGATATATAAATTAAATATTCTATAATTACTCCAAAGGGCGTCGAGGACAGAAAACAACCAGCTAGGAATACTCAATCACCAGACAAGATTCAGTCTCCGGACAAGAGTGGAAGAAAATCTTCGATGCAACTGTCAGAAGAGGGAGAAAATGATTCTCTCGGCATGATATTCGACGACGAATTGGATGCTATGTTTGGAGAAAATGCTTTTGGATTCTACGGAACAGTCTCGGTGTTACCTTTTAATTTCCAAGGAAATCCGGAGCAACCATGGGGTTGTCTAGAGGGAGACTATGACGATATCATCCCAGGTGACGAATGCAAATTCGTAGAAGATGGATTAATCAAAGAAGGATTATTCGAGAGACCAGACAAAATCAACAAGGGGCACCTTCGACCTTTCCACATAAAGGCTAAGGTGGAGGGATTTGTGATCAACAGAATCCTAATAGATGGCGGGGCGGCAATTAACTTGTTACCTGAGAGCATGCTCCCATTATTTCATAAGAATGTCGAAGACCTCATTAAGACTAATCATGCAGTGATTGGTTTCAATGGAAAGTCCACCACTGCCCTGGGGATGATCCCGTTAAGGGTTAAAGTAAGCAGCATGGAGAGACCAAATGTATTCATAGTGGTCCCTACTAAAGCCACTTTCAACATGCTCCTGGATCGAGATTGGATCCACGGAGTTGGAGCAATCCCCTCTACACTCCATCAGAAGCTAGTACTGTGGGATGAAGATAGAAGGATTGAGGAGATTGAAGCGGATGATAGCCCTTGCTATGTTGATCAGATAAATGTTAATTTCAAGGAGTACCATGCTAGTGTCAAACCTTTAGAAATTAACATGAGCACCTTTGACCCATTTCTCATCAAAGGATGCTATGTTGGAACCTACGGCATGAAGTTGGTTTCAAAGGCCAAGGAGAGCTTGGCCAAATCATCAACTTGATGGACTGGTTGAGCCATTGGGCTCGACTTTCGGCCTACATGGCTGACAGGAAGGAGTGCACAGGGGAACGTGCACTAGATTGTATATATGACCTGGATCCTCTCGGATTCGAAAGGTCATATTTATTTTCTGAAGATTTGCACAATAAGCGAGTAGAAGTACAAGACCCTCTCGAAGAAGTCGAAATTGGAGGTAAAGGCCGCATTACTTATGTGGGCCAACTAACAAGCCCCACTTTTAGGGAAAGCTTAATCAAGGTGCTAGAGGAATTCCAAGATTGTTTCGCTAGGGATTATAATGAAATGCCTGGTCTTGACTAAGGACTTGTGGAACATAAGTTACCTTTAACCCCAGGGTCTTGGCCAGTCAAGCAAGCACCAAGAAGATTTTCCCCAGAAGTTATGGTGAAGATCAAAGAAGAAATTGAATGCCTTTTGAAAGCAGGGTTCATACGAACCACCAGGTATGCTGATTTGATTTCGAATATAGTTCCTGTACTTAAGAAAAATGGCAAACTGAGAGTTTGTATTGATTTCAGGGACTTAAATAAAGCTACACCCAAAGATAAATACCAAATGCCCATTGCAGAAATGTTGATTGATTCTGCATCAGGAAGTGAAATTATGAGCTTCATGGATGGTTACTCCGGTTATAACCAGATTTTTATAGCCCAAGAAGATGTGTTGAAAATAGCCTTTCGATGCCCTGGTGCAATAGGGACTTATGAATGGTTGGTTATGCCATTCGGATTAAAGAATGTCGGAGCTACTTATCAGAGGGCAATGAATGCCATTTTCCACGACTTCATTGGTAAGTTTATGAAAGTTTATATCGATGATGTGGTTGTCAAGTCAGAATCGAAAGATTTTCATATAGAACACTTAAAAGCGGCTTTTCGTCGAATACGGAGCCATAAACTTAAGATGAATCCGCTAAAATGTGCATTCGGTTTGACTGCAGGAAATTTTCTAGGATTCATCGTTCAAAAGAAAGGTGTAGCGGTTGATTCCAACAAATGCAAGGCGGTAATGGAATCTTCGCCCCCAGGAAATAAGAAAGAACTTCAGTCGTTCCTTGGTAAAGTTAATTTCCTTCGACGTTTAATTTCAAACTTAGCTGGAAAAACAAAAATATTCACTTCTTTGTTGAAATTAAAACAGGGGGAACAATTTACTTGGGAGAATGAACACCAAGAAGCATTCGATGCTATTAAAAAATACTTGACTCCACCTCCGATCTTGACTCCGATCCGACAAGGACAACAACTTAAGCTTTACATAGCTGCATCAGAAACTACTCTGGGAAGCATGTTGGCTCAGCAGGATGAGGATGGGAATGAAAGAGTAGTTTATTACCTGAGCTGAACAATGACTAATGTAGAGACTAGATATACTCTAGTCGAAAATCTTTGTTTGTCTTTATATTTCTCTTGTACAAAACTCGAAAGTTATTTAATTGGTAGGAACATTTATGTTATTTCCAAGTTTGATGTTATCAAATATATGCTTTCCTATCCAATTTTAAGGGGTCGAGTTGGAAAATGGATGCTCAGCATAATTGTATTTTCGCTATTTTATGTTCCCGCTAAAGCCGTCAAGGGGCAGATCTTGGCCGACTTTCTGGCAGACCACCCCTGTGTTGAGATCGAGCCCAAAAACGAGCACCCAAACAAAGAAGTAGTTGGTTACTTCGAATTACCAACATGGAAAATGTATTTCGATGGCTCAAGCCATCAACACGGGGTTGGAATTGGGATTTTGCTAATATCCCCTGAAGGAACTCCAACGAAATTTCGGTTTTGACTCCACAGCCAGCTTTCTAATAATGAAGCTGAATACGAAGCCTTGATAACAGGTTTAGAGATTTTAAGACTAAAAGGAGTCAGAAATATCGAAGTTGTAGGAGATTCCCAACTAGTGTTACGATAGTTGGCTAAAACATACAGAGTTGTAAGCGAAAACCTCTTGAAGTATTTTGCCATAGCTACCCAGTTGCTCGCAGAGTTCGATTTTGTCATTTTACAATACGTACCGCGGGAATGCAACCAGGAAGCTAATGAGTTAGCTCAAATGGCCTCAGTTATAAGTTTTCACCATACCTGATTAGCGAGTTGGGCGAAATATGTGAAACTCTACCTCCTACAAAGTATTGTCGACATCAATGATTGGAGAACTCCAATTATTGAATATATCCAAAACCCTAATTCAAATCCAGACGGGAGGATTAAGTATTGGGCTCTACATTATGTGGTAATATCAGGTGAATTATTCAAGAAGGGAATTGATGGAACTATACTCCAATGTTTAGGGACAACACAAGCCTCGATAGCCATGGCGGAAGTCCATGAAGGAATATGTGGAGCACAACAAGCAGGCCGCAAGATAAGGTGGACACTTCTTCAAAGACTGTTATTTTGGCCCTCCATGCTTAAAGATTGCATAGAATACGCCAAAAGGTGTGATCAATGTCAACGGCATGCCAACATTCAACATGTGCCTTCAGATGATTTACATACCATAATAAAGCCTTGGCCTTTCAAAGGCTGGGCCCTTGACCTAATAGGAATGATCCATCCACCATCATCGAAAGGTCATAAGTTTATTCTAGTTGCTGTGGCTTATTTCACTAAGTGGGTAGAAGCTATACCTATGAAAAAAGTTACTCAAGCCAAAATAATTGATTTCATTGAGGAGTCAATTATACATAGGTATGGGATTCCCCAAAGTCTAACTATAGATCAAGGCACCATGTTTACAGGTCGTAGCGTCATCACCTACATGCAATCAAGGCATATCAAACTGCTTTATTCGACGCCATATTATGCCCAAGCTAATGGATAGGTCGAAGCAGTGAACAAAACCATAATTGGTTTGATCAAAAAGCATGTTGGACAGCAACCCGGAAATTGGCATAATACACTTAGCCAGATTCTATGGGCTTATCGATGTTCCCCGAAGGAGTCAACAGGCTCGACACCTTACTAGCTAGTATTTGGCCATAAGGCCATGTTACCTATGGAGATTAATTTGCAAACTCTACGGGTGGCCAAGCAAAATGATTTGCCCATCGACCAATATTGGTCGAGTATGCTAGATGAATTTAATGATTTATATCATATTCAACTTCAGGCATTAGACAAGATGGTCCAACAAAATGAGTCATTGGCCAAAAGTTACAATCGAAAAGTAAAGAGAAAACACTTTTCAGCTAATGACCTTGCTTTGAAGCTTGTACTACCAGCTGAACGGTCGAAAGGTAAGTGGGCTCCATTATGGGAAGGCCCCTTCCAGATAACAAAAACTTTCGATGGCAATGCATACGCTTTAAAGGAAGTTACAATAGGAAGAAATGCAGGCACTATAAATGGCGAATACCTCAAAAAGTATCATTCTTAAGCAAAAGAGAAATTGTCTTAAGAAAAAGAAAAAATTACAAATCAAATAAAACGTCCGAGGGATAACTTCAGATGTGCGCATAGCTTGTCAAATGCTTCAACCTTCTTTTCAGTGGCATTATAAACCTCACGGGCTTTCCCCATGTTCGATTCTGCCTTCGAAACCGCAGAGGTTAAGGATGCCTTGTTTCCCTCATAGCGTTTTAATTTTTCCAAAAGACCACCATTGGTAGACTTGATATTTGCCAAACCCACTTTAACAGCAGCAAGCTCATCTTCTAAGGCTTTAATCCGAGCAACTGCTTCTTGCTCTGATTTCCTTCCTTGTTCTAAGACTTGGAAAATTTGTAAAGTGGCTTCTGAACATTCAACAGCCCTTCGACACAGCAATTTCCAGCCATCGACAATGGCATCCAAATCTTTCTTCCGGTCTGCTAGAGCTAAGACGTTGGCAGAATAAAGCCCAAAAATAAAGTCTCCAAACTGATGGGTTAGACCGGCTTCCAAAACTGGTAGTTCATCATCAAGCATATTGATGGCGCCGATCAGTTCAGCTTTGAGCTTGTTATTGGCTGCAAGATCTTCCAAGGGAAGACCTAAAAATGATATGATTTTGGCAGCAATCTTCGACAGTTTAGCAGATGTTGAGGGTACACCCTTCGCAGCTCCTGGTTCGACAACTTCCTTCGAACTAGTACCTCCACCCAAAGGGACTTTTCCTCCTGATGAATAGACTTGTTTAGCCTGCGAAAGAAGAAGATCTAAGTCTTGGTCTTGAGACTCGGGGTACGTATGAGCAACAGCCGATTCGTGTGGAGGAGTAGGCTCGAGAGCCACATGTGTAATCAGAGCTTGTGTCGAGGCCTCTTGATCTTCCTCGTTTTCTTCATCCGCATCAATAGGAGAAGATTTCCTGTTGACAAAGCTGGTCATGATCTATCTAGACTGTTGAAACAAAACAAAATAATGGGTCAGGAGATAAAAAAAAAAAATAATACGAGAAAGGTGTCGTAATTCAGTGATCCCTTACCCTCAAAACCCTGGTGGTAGCAGGAATGTGCGAGGATTCCCCAATCTTCAAAGCTTTATTTTGAGATAAGCCCCTGGAGCGACTTCGAGTATTCCTTTTTCCTCGATTTAGAGGCTACAGCCTTCCCTCGAGTCTTTTGTCGTTCGAAGTCAGAAGGGGTCGGAGATGGAGTTTTGTCTGTGAACACAAAGGAAAATACGATATTAATATACTAGAGTTATAACTCGGAATTAATAATTCTAACTTATACCTTTTGTCTTTGATAGAGGAAGGTTCATGTTGGAAAATTCAGAGTCAATGTGCCTAGTATGAGTGGTAAAGTATTTCGACCACCAAGTTGCAAAAGACTGAGTGCACAACTAGCACCTAGCAATCTCAGGAAGGGATTGGCGATTGAATTGCTCTTCCATCCTGTCATGATTCCGATCCAAGAATTGCTCAAGTTATCCAATATCATCTACTTCGTAATGCACCAATTGATCGTCGGTGTCTTGGAAAATGGGGGAATGCAAAGCTTGAGCAAGCCCGAATTGACGGACCACAAATTGAGGAGAATATGAGACCACCTTCCTCCTCAAGGCAACATTCGACTCGCCTGGCAATTCGACTGGCAGAAGTCGAGCGGTCAATATCTTCGACCAAAATTCATCGAGATCAGCTTGGATAGATGGATCAGGGTGAGTAAAAGAGTTTACAAAAGGAAGTATATTATCCTTTTTCAGTCAAAGGATAAGTAAGATAATTCTCACTTTTTTCGGAGTCGATACTCATGAACAAAGTAAGGAAATGTTTCAAAGCTTCCCCCTCCCAAAGCCACTTGGTTTAGGCCAGGTGAGACGAGCTAGCTTAATTCCACAAGTCGAATGCACCTCTGCACCATCTGCAGGATCCCTCGGAACCATAATGGGCTCAAAAATAGCTTTCAACCAAAGGTTCACCACCCAGAGTGGCCCGAAAGGATTAAGTCTTTTCTCGCCAGCCCTAATCTCGCTCACTACAATCGACAAACTTTCATAAAGTTGAGCAAGGATAAGTTGGGCAAGATCGACGTATTTTTTCCCATGCAGGAGAACAGCCAAAGTCAAATAGTTGTGCTTCTGCATAACAATTGACTTAGTGCAAAACAAGAAATAATTCAGCCAAACAAAAAGGAAAGCTATGTGTTCCAGCTACGTAACTGGCTCATTTTCTTTCCCCATATTGTTTTGGATAAACATGAAGGCAGTAACCCCGCTATAGTCAAGAGGGTATTCGGCGTCGCTGATCTCGGGACACACGAAGCCAGCACTAATAGCCTCGGCATCAGCAGGAAGTCCTGTGAAGGCATAGACCTCCAAAAGAGTCGGACCCATCATGCCATAAGGAAAATGAAAGTTATTGGTGGTAGGACACCAGAAGTATAGGCATGCCGATACCATAGGGGCAACGTAGGAAAGATCTTCACAAGCAAGCTGAAGAGCTTGAGTTAAACCTAGGGTTTCCCAATGCTCCCCATAAACAGGCGCCAATATTTGCATCCACGAGCGAAAGATGGGAATTGATTCTTTGGGAGGGGCTGTTCTGAGGATCCTTCTGGAAAAGTAAGAAGCATCAACGTATTTTTCCCCGAAAATCAAAGGAAGATGATCGAAAACGGAGGAAAAAGATTTCATTGAGTTGGATTTTCCTGGAATAAGGATCGGTCCCAAGAAAGAAAAGATCTTGGAATCAATGTTGAATGGAAGGAAAACTTGTGTCTGCCAAATCGCAGAAGATTCAACGTGAGGATCAGGCGCCCTGAGATCTTTCTTGCGAAAAATGAAGGTCTTCTCAGAAGCAACCATGACGGGAGCATCATCTGCGATCAATGGTTCTTGCTTGAGAACGGAAGGGGAAGTTCTCTCTTTAGAAGCTGAAGAATCCATTCTTGGATAAAATTCGCTGGAGCAATGAGGAGAGGAGTCAGAAGTGTGTGAAGAAGCCATGAGATAGTAGGTTTCTTTGAAATTGTGAACGTTTCTTTGAAATTGTGAATAGAAATAGTGTGTTTCCCTCTTTTTATAGAGAAATGGTAACAAACCAAATCGGCGAGTTTGAAGGGAGAGATTCGTTCCAAATTCTCCATTTTTTCAAATTCTTTCCAATATTTAAAAATTTAAATTTGAAAATCTAGTGGGAATTATATCTTTAACTATTTTGTGATAAAGATATTTCTTCAGAAACATGATGTGAGAAAATGTTTCGACTCCCATGACTCACATCTATCCTATTCGACAAAAGATTTCAGCTATCTGACCCATTGAGTGGAACGGAACGGTTGAATATAAGTCGAAATATTTTGAAACTTGATGCTTAGTCAAAAGATAACCAGCACCGTAATTGAATCACAGACGCGAGCAATATGGGGGGAAAGCATTCGATAAATATAATACCAAGCATGAATTGAAATGCGTTGTTTGAATAAAAAAAAGAAGGGTGCCAAATTGTCAAATTACAGCCATCAGTTTAGAAAAGATCGAAAAACTAGTTTAAGCTCCTCCTAACGTCTGCTCAACTTTGAGGACGCTTCGACTGCCTGCTTATGTTTGGTTTCTACCTCTTCCATGGCCTTGATGGCTGCAGCACATTTCGAATTGCTTCGTGCTCTTTTTTGTTCAATCCCCAATAAGGTATTTTTTAAGTTAAGATTGGTGGCCTTAATCATAGCCAGCCCAGCCATAGTGCTAGATAAGGTTTGCTTGGCCGCCAATAACTCTTTTTCGAGTTCCTCAGCGTGCAGTCGCTAGGTCTCTTCTAACACCCTTGCCTCCTGTTCTATGACAGCCCCCGTGTCGACCAAAGGTTTGACTTTCAAAAGGGTTGCACCATATTTAACCACGTCTCTCTTGTGCTTCGAAAGGTCAGCCGTCACCACACGAAGATCTTCCGAACTCGACTCCAAAAGAATATTGCTATTATAAAGATCTTCCATGAAACTCTCTAGTGAAGAGGCTTCAGAACTGGCATGCTGACTAAGATAAGTAGTAGCCTCCAAAAGTTGAGCTTTGATCTCAGCACTTGCAACAATCTCTTCAAGAGAATGGTTGAGGCAACCCAACACCTTGTTCACCTTTTCAATTATGGTGTTGCGATCGACCGTGCTCTGCTCAGGTAATGTCTGAGTAGATATATGGATTTTCTCTTGGTCATCATTCGAGGGGAAGTTTAAAGTTCCTTCAGTTTCCACTTTCCCACTCGAGGTGTTTGGTACCGCAGTGAGGAATGCTTCTTCCGCCTCCGACAGAATCGAATCAAGGTTGAATTCATCACCAGCAAAGTCCAGATCGCCAGCTTCAGGAGTCAGTACAGTAAAGGGACCTTCCTCGTCAACTGCACTTTCTTTGATAGGAGAAGTAATCGTCATTTCTGGTTTGAGAAGGGCCAAATCAGTGGAAGTAGCCGCAATGGTCGATGTATTCGCAGGGCAAGAACTAGATACCAAGACCGGAATGGTCTCGTGACCCAAAGGAGTATATGCAACCTGCAATACAAATCAACACGGACGTTAAATAGTCACATTTTGACTACTTGATATTAAAAGAATTTTTTGAAGTTTACCCGGGTGGTTGATTCTCTCGATGCCTGTGAACTGGATATACCCGCCAGGCCTGCGGATATATACTTATTGAACATGGTCGGGTTAGATAGGATAGATGTACCTCTCCAAATTAGACTGAACAGGTTGGTCTGCTCCCTGATCTCCTCCAGACTTCTTCGACTGCAATAGAGATTAGACAGTTAGAAGTGCGAAAGAGGTACACAACGTTTGAAAAAGAAAGGATGACTTGAACCTTTTTTCTGAGGATGTAACATGTGAGCCACTTTAGCAACAGGACCTTCAGTGTCGGAAGTATGCTCAACGGCGCTCCGTTTCTTGGATGTGAGGGTTGCTGTACTTGAAGATTTCGCCCGACTACTCCCTTTCTTCTCCCTTTTCTTTTTGGGAGAACGTTGAGTCCGAAACCTAGTTTTCTGCAGGCCTTGTAGGTTCGGAAGTTGTTCCTTTGATAACAATAGGTTTTGCTGCTGGTAAGGAACAAAGAAAAATCAGTTAATTGGTTAAGTAAATAAGCAAATTCGAATCAAAAGTAGATACCTGGTGGATATTTTTCTATCTTGGTGAAGCCTGAGATTAGGTGATGTGTTTCTCGACACCATTCATATGGAGATGAGGGTTATGTAGAACATGATGTATGTATGCATGCAACGGTTTAATGTTGTAGGTTTTGATTAATGACAATCAATGAAGGGTTTGAGGAACTATCATTGAAAGCAAAACAACGACAAGACAAAGAAGACGAAGTCCACAAAAGATTAGAAGAAGGGTTAGAACGATAGGACTTAGTTTTTATCCTGTCAAGAACCAAAGATCATATCTCTCTCACACACACACAAACGTCTTTAAAAACATGTTAACATATTTAAAAATGATCTAGATTAAAAGGTTTTATTAAAACCCTAGCCGAAAAGCTTTCGAAACATGTTTTGCATGAAAAACTATGCAAAGAATCGATTCTTTGGGTACAAGAATCGATTCTTATAGAAGAAACTTCAAAGCATCGATTCTCTATAAAAGAAACGAAGCTCTTTTTTCATGGAAGCTCTGGAGAATCGATTCTTGGGTGAAAGAATCGATTCTTCCATAAAAGAATCGATTCTTGAGGTGAAGAATCGATTCTTGAGATTCAAAAATTCAAAAATTTGTTTTCCCGGCTAGTGAAAGAATCGATTCTTTAAGGGGAAGAATCAATTCTTCATATAAAAATTAGTCTAAAACGGCTAGTTTTTCAAAATGACTTGATTCCATTCACACCCCAATGGCTCTAATGTCTTGGGAGCCTATAAATACATGTTTATGAAGCTCATTTAATAGACTTGCATAATTTCTAAGTGTTTTGTTATTATACTTCAATTTAGCATCAAAATCATAGTGATTTTCATCACAATTTGAGAGATACACTCATTGGTTCATAAGCTCTTCATTTGTAATCATCTACTCTT
>JASCZI010031767.1:1551-13973 GCA_036250425.1 Stylosanthes scabra
ATTGTTTTTTTTTTTATTTTAGACTCATGTCATAGTATCTTACTATAGTGTTAATTTGAAGACATTTTGCATATGCAACCGATAACATTTAATGAGAGAATTAGTTAAAAAAATTTATATTTTTTAGAAATTATTTCTATGGCATCTTTAGACATGTCAAAAAATACATGTGACCCGAAGGATAAAACATAATTAATGTTATGAACAAATCATCAATTAGATCCTAGAGACGTGTTATTGGAGACTATATTTAGTTATGATGTTAAAAAACTCATCTAACCAATGGCATGTGACTATTTTTTTTAATTACATGAATTTATAAGGCTAAAAAACTAGATATATTGAATTTATAAGGTTAAAAAACTAGTCCAAACAATGACCTGAGAATATTTTTCTACAAAAATAAAAATAAATTTACTTAGCGTCGGTTACTTTCGAACCGCCGCAAATTATGAGAGGCTTGACATTTTGCGGCGGTTTTTTATTAACCGCCGCCGTATCGATGTAATACAGCGGCGGTTTACTCAATAACCGCCCCTAAATCATGATGGTTTGTCATTCTGCGGCGGTTCGGAGATAACCGCTGTCATATCATTACATATTGCGGCGGTTAACATGGTAACCGCCGCTAACAACTAAAATTTAGCTGCCCATACGAAACCGCCGCGCAAACCGCCGCAGGGTTTAATTTAGCGGCGGTTAACTTTAACCGCCGCCAAACAACCGCCTATCTGGCGGTTTTGTTGTAGTGGAGGAATTAACTAGTATTTTTTACCATAATAATATTACTATAATAATATTAGGTTGCCTTTATCTTTGTTCCGTGGATTATGTCTAAAAAGAATTTATAGGTCAAGAAATCATTTCTACAAAAAAGATCGTAGAACCAAAAATTTCTTGTAAGCGAAGGAAACTAATAAGGTTCCCGTGGAAAAAAAATGAAAAATAAAGTGATAAAAATTTTTAATTATCACTTTTATGAGAATTTATTGACTTATTTAATTTATTATCACGTGATAGAGTTTAAATTTTTTACTACTTAATAATTAATTTTAATATTTATTATTTAAAAAACAAATAAAAGAGTTAATGTGTATACTTGTAGAGCTTTTTGGTGTCATGGATACCTGTACATTTAATTAGACGTTAGGTTTATTGCCAGAAAAGTCTCCATGCTTATTATCTAAAGAGAATTCTTCGTGCCCAATAATCCATCAAACATAATCATTTATATATGATAATAAATCTAAAAATATAAAAGCAAAATTTGATCATGAGTGTAAAAGTTTATAATGCATGTTGAGCCTTTCTATTTAATATAACCAATATTTTCCTTCAAATAATAATTACACATTTAAATTGTTAAGAGATAAAAATGTGTTAGAATTATCTTTAATTATATTTGTAATAAGACTAGTTTGTGTATGAAAAAATAACTAGTAAATCAATCATATTAGATATATAATTTTTTAATATGTATTTTTGTATTTTGATTTGTTTGAATAGTTTTTAATAATAATTGATTAGACGAAAAAATAATAATTGTTTTTCTACTTTAATTTATTTCAAACCTAATAGTTGGGCTGCGGAAAGCTTCTTGATTGATTGTGTTCCTATGGCTCCTAACAAATGATTGATAACTTTGTATAGCGTAGGGCCGTAGGCCACCCTCTAAGGTGTAGCATAACTAAATAATGGAAAATATTCAATAATGCCAATATTTGGAATTTAATAATTAACATACAGCATTACCACTTAGTCATCAGATAAGATTATTATTACATTATTTATTGACTTTTCATGTGTACTACCAGATTATAAAATCCACGGATTATGACGGTTGACCACATCATCAGATAAGATACGTTGTACATATTGTTTCATTTACTTACATGCATTATTACAGTTTCTTCATTCATTATATATACAATGAGTGTAGTAGTGAGGCTACCATGGGAACTTATCTTAGTGGCATTATTGTTTCATGTTGCAACTTGCAAGTAAGGAGATTATCATGAGTGCATATAGGTGATAAGAGCTGCCACACCCTTGATCGCCTTGGCGTGGACTTATCCTAGCTATGATGTTGCATTTTCGGCGATTCATGGTTGATTTTAGAATTAATTGTGTTCTAATATGAATATGATGCTTGTCTCATTTACCTATCGAAATGTTTGAGTTGAAGATATAATTATTTACGTTATATATATATATATATATATATATATATATTTTATCAATTTGAGTTTCTGAGATAAATGATTTAATTTCATGACATAATATTACTGTTTATATGATCAAAAGATAAAAAAAAAAAAGACAATGCATAATGAAACGTATTAAATTATTAGATATGTAATTATTTATGTGATCTTATTATTAGAATTTGAACTATTTAAAAATAAAAATATATATAATATGAAAAAAACTAGGGAACTAACATATTATAGATAATAGGGAACCAATAATAGTTACGGATGATAATTTATATAAATTTTAGATGATAACTTATTATTGGATATATGAGTTACGGATGATAACTCATATAAATTTTAGATAATAACTTAGTTGTTGACTTGCTGACGTGGTTTCCATAGCATTATTCATATAATATATATGACTATTTTGAGTGAAGTTTCAAAGCATAATTAACTGGCCTTTTCACGTGGTCAATTGATTAACATAAGGTATTAACAATTAATTTGTCATGCCAAGCCACATATTAACCTCACTTACTTATAGTTATACCTATTCTTTACACTACTCTACACTATTAGAGATTAATCACATTATTATTATGTTACGATGAAAAAATCATATAAGTTACATCTATTTTATCCAATCAAGTGTAACTAAATTATTAATTTTTATATTAAATAAAAAATATTTTGATATAAAAAATAACATAAAAAATAGTACATAAATAATCTTTTATTTGACATTAAAATTATCTTTTATTTATAATGAAAATAAATAATTTGATTAAATTTAATTGACAAAATAAGTGTATATCTAGAATTATTGTATATCATAATACAGTGATCGTGACATCAGATTGAACGAATACATTCTGGATGAAATAAATATGATTGTTCTCATAAGGAAGAGACGGATACGCATCCTTTTATTAGTTATATATATATATATATATATATATATATATATATATATATATATATATTGAAAGCTATTTACATAAAATTGTACTTAGGATCGGTTATATATATATCTTATAATTAATTAATCACGGAGGATGGAGATTTTTCGATCTTGTACAAAAAATGGAAAAGGAAAGAAAAAAAGAAAGAAAGAAAAGAAATTAGGATGATTTAATTATGGATGGGTGGGTTCTTCCCTGCAGGAGTGTAGTCCATGGTATCCAATTCATGATCCTCTTGCTTTGGGTCAAACACATTATTGTTGTTGGCCTTATCGTTATTATTCTCAGATAATGATGATGATGATGATTTCACAGCTGATATTCTTCCACCTTCTTCCTTTGTGAGTCTTTCTCTCAAACTTCTCCCACCTGCAACAACACAAAACATCGCACAAGCTAATTAGTAATCAAGTCTTCATCGTTTAATCATAGGCCGATAATACGGCACAAATTTAACTTCATACAAAGATAAACATGGTGTTGACAGTTGTCACATATGTTATATAAAGAATGCTTCGATGCCGTCATAGTTGTGAATGAAAATATTAGAGAGTATTTTTTACATTATTTTTTCTATCTGTATACAATTGTATCTATATTGTATATATAAGAGCCCTTAATTATATATTAATCTCATCATTTGATTAAAATATATATATAAATAAAAAGGGGAAATGAATTAATTAATAATCTCACCTCTAGCTGTAGTAGTAATGAAGCACAGCAAGAGAAAAACAAGAAGAAGACGAGGAAGGCGTTTGCTTGGTAATATCATAGGCATGTTATTTAGTTTATATTTATGGATTAACTGAAAATAATGAAGGTCGAATAATAATGAAGTCGTACATGAAGAATTGGAGGAGTTGGTGTATGTGAATTTATAGGGAATTGGAGAGGATTGAAGGAGAGGAAGTAAGGAAGGAATAGCATTTTGGGTGCGTAAGAAATGAGAGGAGGGGGGCTAATGGACACAAACAAGGAAAACAATTCTTGAAATTTAGGTTCAAATCAATGTTTCCCTGCTTTCTCTTCCCTGAAAACGACAACATTATTATTATTGTTTTCCTCCCCCCAACAATTGGTAAAACTAATAAGTAGAGATCCAAGCATATATAGCTAAATCCAATTAACACTTATTTGTTTATCACAATGCTAAGTAGTAATAGTCGGCACCTTGTGTTGCCCAATACTTTGCAACCTCTCTTTCGTCCATTTTAAATTATGAATGGCGCTCAATTTTAATTTCGCCATCAGATACACCTTAATAGTGTACTAAGGTTTTTTATATTTTACATCGACCAATAAAAATATACTAATTAGTTAATTACATGCTAAAAATATTAATTATTTCTCTTTTATTAATATGTTGTATAAATATTCGCAACTGCACCAAACAACATGTTTATATTTTTGTGATACAATTTTTCTTAAAAGCTTAAAATATGAATAGTTATATTTTTACCCTGTTCCTTACCCAATACTTTTTTGTTTTTGTTAATTTTTTTTTTTTGTAAAAACTTTCTTTTATTTTCTATTTATTTTATACTCTGGTCAGGAGAAAGTAACGTCAATATTAACTTTTCATCTCAATAGCGACATGAAATATTATTGTTGAAAAAAAGTAAAATAATAATAAGAAAAATTATGAAATTAAGGTTATAAATCTCTTTCTTTAATTTTTTCACAAATTTTTATATAGTTTAATTTCATACTTTTTTCTATTTAACTTTTCTCT
Source organism: Stylosanthes scabra (assembly GCA_036250425.1). Taxonomy (NCBI): domain Eukaryota; kingdom Viridiplantae; phylum Streptophyta; class Magnoliopsida; order Fabales; family Fabaceae; genus Stylosanthes; species Stylosanthes scabra. The sequence goes on from JASCZI010031767.1 coordinate 6,447, forward strand.
AACGATAATGGTATTAGGGTACTTATCACGTTGGAGAATTAACGTAAATATCACTCTCTCCATTAGTTATTAATCTCAAATGCAGCAGTAGAACTAAAATAAGATCAGATATTTAAAATTTTTTTAAATTAAGAGTAAATAGATAAAAGTGCATACGAAAGATTTTATGGTGGACAAAAATATACATAAAAGATTCAAAGGGACAAAAATATACATCAAAGATAATTAACAATAGACAAAAGTATATATGCCGTCCATTTACTCTTAATTAACGATGGACAAAAGTACATACGGCATATGTACTTTTGTCTATTGTTAATTATTTTTTGGGTGTATTTTTGTCCATTTGAATATTTCATGTATATTTTTATCCACCATAAAATCTTTTGGATGCATTTTTGTCCATTTACTCTTAAATTAAAATAGAACAATTGAAATTTTATGGACCAATTTAGGATTTAGGCTAAAAATTGTTGATTAAAATATTAATTTACCTTGTATATATATCTTGTCAAATATTGTCATTTAAATTTAATTTTCAATTTTTTCCTAAATATTTTTATTTTTTTAACAAAAAAAGATTACATTTATAAAAATAGCCCAACAATATTTACAAATAGACGTATATATGTAGAAGTACATAAAATATAAATCTTAAAACAGAAAATATACTGAATATATGGTGATTGGTAATTACATAAAAATTTACAGTAATTTTTCCAAATTTACAGAATACTGACATATTATTTAGGAAAATAAATATCAAAACACTCTATATCTCTTTCACTATTTTTTTTATTATTATTATGTGTAATATTGCTATAGCTAGGAAGTCTATGTATGTCTAGTAATACAATGATATACATCGCCATGTATTTCATTATATATTTAAGTTAGATGTAGCGAATAATAATATATAGAATAGAATTTTGAATATCTAAAGATTAATGACATAGCGGCATTATATATAGATGAGAACCTGATATTAGGCATTTGTGAAGAATTGAAGAACTGATGGTGTTGCAAGCACATGGCAGTTCTCCAACTACATATGCGTACAGTGGCTGTTATGCATCCAAGCGTACGCCACACACAATTTTAGGCCATATATATAAGAAATTAGGATTTTATTTTTATTATTAGGGAAACCAATAATATATAATAAAAAAAGTAATGTACATCAATATATACAATACTACATTCCCTTTAATCATGCCTAGTTTGTGAAGCAAGCATTTAATTATAATGAACCAAAATAGATAACCGACATTGATGAGGGTTTCGATCATTTTCAAATAATTAGGGAGGCCAATAATCAACATTCAACAATGTAATACGTACAGAAAAATCACGTGGAAGAGTGCTCATCTATCTAATTGTGGGGTTGCTTTGTCCCTTAATTTAATACATACTTAGCCATATATAAATCATTAAACATCAAATTATCTTTCTCTAAATTAGGTCCATTTATGCTTCTCAATTAATTATCAGAATAAATATTATTTTAGAAAAAAAGAACTATCGAATCAGTATATTTTATTTCTTTATCGGCACTTAGCCAACTAATATATTTTTACAAACTAATATAAAAAAGAATAAAACCTAAATATACTTATAAAAATATATAAGTTTGCTAAAAGTACTTTAAAAAAATGTGTTGGTGCTTAAGTTTTTTCTCAATTATTAATTGTGGATATACTATACGTACGATTGTTTTTTCTATCAACCAATCATAATAAAGAAAATATAATGGCTTAAGAAATTGGCCAATAAATAACTTGATTTGCGTGGCTCTATTTTAATTAGTAGCATATTATATAGGGAAGATATTCCATACATGAGACTGAGAGAGGTTGTTATCATACCCTTTTTTTACGAGTGGCGCACTCTGTCCAATTAATTTTACTTCGGGTATTTAGAGTTAAATCTCTTTTTTTATCAATGAAATTGTGATTTATATTGAAATAGTCTCCGAAATTTTAATGGTGTCCTTTAGATTTTTGAGATGAAAATTACACCTATTTGGCCCGTTATTTATTTTTGTTTAATTCTTATAGAAGGTTATAAAAGGCCTAAAGAATGAATGAATTTATGGCTACTTTTTACAAAAGCTTTAGCTCAACGAATTTGAAACTAAGAGTTACTGATTTTGTTTTAGTGTGAAAGCAGGAGACAATTTCGGTTTATCTCATAAAGTGCAGGTAGCAGAAATAACAAAACAAAAACAGAATATAGTAAAAAATATAAGCTCTTTTATATTGGTTCGACCACTCCACTATGACCAACATCTAGCCCACCATTAATAAGGTGGATTCTACTATCAACAAGATGATTACAAACACAATCCTTTAGAGTTTCACTCACTCTATCCAAGGAAACCACTTTTAAGCTCTCTTCATTTAGAACTTAAACTTCTAAGTGCTAACCCAACTTGGGTAAAGAGAACACCAAAAATTCAATACACAAAACAGAAAAACACACTCAAGATTTTATATTTTCAATTTTTTTGTTTTTAACCTATCACTCTTGCATTTTTTCTCTCTTTGGCTTTCTAAACTGCTTCTCTAATAATATTGCCTTTTACCTCAAAGAAATAAGAGATGATAGACTAAGAAAAACTTTATATTTATGAAGCACAATGAAGAATAATACACTTGCAGATTTTTGCTAAGTGTTTGATTATGTGTTTGCTCTCTTTCTCCTTGCTTTCTCCTGGCTGAACCTCCTTTTATCATAAGGGTGTTGCCTCCAATGAGAGAAGCTAAGTCAACTTGATTATGAGCAAAAGAAAAAATATATACGAGTTAGCTGTTATCATGGCAGCATTTAGAGATGAAGTGTTGAGCTTGTTCACAAGACTTCCTTTCCAATTGCAATCGAGATAGTATTCCATTCTGGTGCAAGTCTTCGCTGCTAACCCAACAGAAGAGAGAAGAAAAGCTTTTCTTCAATTGATTCCCTTTTGCACCTATTAGATCTTCACCCTTCATTTCTTGCTTTGGCTCCAAGATAGATTCTCCTCCATTAGATCAAAGATATTTGATGACAAGCATTTTTCATTAAGCTATTGCAAGTAAAATTTAGAGTTTCCCTCTCTTTTGCTTGCAAAGCCAATTCTGCACAAAGCCAAAGAAGCATCCCTATTTTGTACTTCATTGCAACTTCACACTCTCTACTATCATTCAAGAGTTGGGCTACAATAAAACAATTTTAGCATGCACTACACAAAACAAAACATCAAACAATACTTGGGCTTTTACACCCAAAATAATAATGTTTAGTCATCACCAGAAATACATTTAGTTTCCTAAACCATTTTCTGCAGTTGCAGAGTTTTCGACCAATGTAGGAGATAAACCAGAATTCTCTCATGCAGAAGTGACGACTTCATCAGATTGAGGCACCAATTGCTAAGTTTCAGCATTTCCCAGATCCTTTGCTACTGTTCCAGCTTCCTTAGATATTGAATCCTCATTATCTTCAGCTACAACACTTGGAACCACATTAGTATATATAAAAAAAAAGTAACATGTATGAATTATTCTACATTCATGGATTCAGAATTATACACACAAAATATTTTGTTTGTTGTGGAATAACCAACAAAAATACATTCTTTTGTCTTTGGTTCAAACTTTTCAAGATTTTCTTTTGTGTTCAAAATGAAAAATTTGCATCCAAAAACATGAAAGTACTTGAGGTTAGGAGGAGTTCCCTTCCATAGTTCATAAGGAGTTTTGTTCAAGAATTTTTTAATTATTGTTCTACTCAAAACGTAAGATGTTGTGTTCACAGCTTCAGCCCATAAAAATTTTGGTAAATCAAATGAAGACTTGTATGTTGTTATAGATGATTTAACTGCATATTCCAACAAACTTGTTGAAAAATATAACAAATATACTGAATGTGAATCTTTGAAAGCTGAAAATGATTTTCTAAAAGAGAAACTAAGAGAAACCAAAAACATGACAAATATAGTTGAATAAAATCGGTTTTTGAAAACTGGAATTGAAAAATTCAAAGCAAAGAAAATTATTGATATTTCTCTTGAAATTATTGCTGAAAATGAAAAGCTAAAGGATAAGATAAAGAGTCTTAACTAAGAACTTGAGCAATTTATTCATGGTTCTAGTAACTTGGATATCAAAGACCTATTTAGAAAAATCTGGTCTTGGTTATAGTGCTGGAAGTAGTGCTGTTCATGAGAAAAAAATTGTAAAAGCTAAAGTACCCACTTCCAAACCTAAGAACTCTTCATCAACAAATAAAGCTAAATTTTCTGCAAAGAAAAATCAGTGCAATAGGTGTAAAAGATTTGATCACTCATTGCCTTAATGCTTCATATTTGAAAAGAAAATTGGTGACAAAGTGTACAAGATTGTTGGTGACTTCAATGACCAACTAAGAAGAGTTAACATCAAGGGACCCAAATTCATTTGGATACCTAAGGTTTCTTGAGTTTGTTTCAGATCTGCTTAGCATCCAAGAAGAAGAAAGACATGTGGTACCTTTATAGTGGATGTTCTAGGCATATGACCAGAAAGTCAACATTCTTCATCAAGCTTCACAAGTATGACTGTGGATTTGTGACTTTCGAAGATGATAGAAAAGCAAAACTTATTGCTATTGGAAAAGTGGGTAAAGGTTTTTCAACTTGCATTGAAAATGTAATTCTTGTTGATGGTCTTAAACACAATCTTTTAAGCATTAGTCAATTGTGTGATTTAGATTACTTGGTCATATTCAGTAACTCTTTTGTAAAGTAGTTGATGAAAAATATGAAAAAGTGTTGTTTGTAGCAAATAGGTGTGATAATGTGTATGGATTAACCTTGGAGGAGCTTAAAGGTCAAAATGGTTCTTGATTTTCATCCATTGAGTCTGAAAAATGGTTATGGCACAAGAGGCTTGGACATGCTAGCATGTTCCAAATCTTCCAGCTAGTGAAAAATAACTTGATAAAAGGTCTTCCAAAAATAAAGTTTGATAAAGATTTGATTTGTGATGCTTGCCAAAAGGGAAAACAAATTAAAACCTCTTTTAAAGCCAAGGAAGATGTCTCTAACAAAAGATCTTTGGAATTGCTTCATCTTGATCTTTTTGGTCCTACAAGAACTAGGAGTCTTGGAGGAAAATATTATGGTTTGGTTATTGTGGGTTGGGTTTTCTTTATTGTTCATAAGAATGAAGCTTTTGGTGTTTTTGAAAATTTCTTGAAAAAGGTGTAAAATGAAAAGAATTAAAAAATTGTTTCAATTAGAAGTGGCCATGGAAAAGAATTTGAAAACATGCTTTTTGAAATTTTTTTTTATTATAAACATGGCATATCTCATAACTTCTCTTGTCCTAGAACACCACAACAAAATGGTGTTGTTGAAAGAAGAAATGGCAAGAGCAATGTTATGTGAATATGAAATTTCTTGAAATATTACCTCATCATTGTTGGAGGTGTTTGCCATGAAACAAATGCTTGCTTGATGAGCTTCTTCATCTTTAGAATCGGAATCGTTTTCCAAATCTTCCCAAGATGCCATCATGACTTTCTTCTTGTCTTTCCTTGACTTTTCTTCTTTTTTGAGTTTGGGACACTCCGATTTGTAGTGGCCAGCTTTCCTACAGTTGTGACAAATGATCTTGCTCATGTGTCCCTCTTGTAGTCATTGTTGGAATTTGATCCTTTACCTTTGCCTTTGATCTTCATCAGTCTCCTTAGCCTCCTAGCAAAAAATACAAGTTCGTCATCTGAAAAATTATCATCGGATTCATCATCTGATTGAGCAACTTTGATTTGAGGGCTACTTCTTTCTTCTTTGCGTCAAGGCTGTTTTGTGTGGCTTCATAGGAAATAAGCTTTCCTCCCAACTCATCATATGTCATTCTCTCAAGATCATTTCCCTCAGTTATTGCAGTGACTCTAGTCTCCCAAGGTTTGGTAAAACTCCTAAGTATTTTCCTCACTATTAGGCTCTCATGACATGACATTCCCATAGAGTCCAAGTTGTTGATGATAATAAAAAATCTCTCACACATCTCATCAATGGTTTCATCTTCCTTCATTGAGAACATTTAATATTATTTTCTCAGCAGATCAATTCTTATTTCTCTCATTTGTTTTGTTCCCTCATATATGATTTGGAGTTTATCCCAAATGTCATTCGTTTTTTTGCATATTGAAACTTATCGGTATTCTTCCCCTATAATAGCACAGAAAAGCATGTTGATAGCTTTGGCATTCAGCTCTACTTTCTTCTTTTCTTCATCGCTCTATTAAGCTCTTTCTTTTGGAACGATTTGTCCTTCAGTAGTGGTCTTGGTCGAAATCTGAGGTCCTTTGGTGACGATAGTCCAGATGTCAAAGTCAATGGACTGTGCAAAGACTCTCATTCTCTCTTTCCAATAGGAATAGTTTTTCCCATTAAAAAAGTGGTGGTCTGTTATTGGACTGCCCTTCGGTAAATGTGAAAGCTATGTAGTTTCCACCCATGTTGCCACCCATGGCCCTTTGATCTTTACTCCAAGTTGTTAGACTTGATTTTTGAAACCTTGCTCCTGATATCAATTAAAGGTTGTGAAAAGTCTAGAGGAAGGGGCGGTTGAATCTATAACCACTTTTCACAAAATCTTTAGCTCAACGGACTTAAAATTAAGAGTTGCTGATTCTGTTTTAGCGCGGAAGCATGAAACATTTTTGTTTTATCTCATAAAATGCAGGTAGTAGAAATAACAAAACGAAAACAGAAAGCAGTAAAGAACATAAGCTCTTTTACACTGGTCCGACCACTCTACTGTGGCCTACATTAAGTCCCACCATTAACAAGGTGGATTCCACTATCAACAAGATGATTACAAGTACCAATCCTCTAGAGCTTCACTCACTCGATCCAAGGAAACCACTTCTAAGCTCTCTTCATCTAGAACTTAGACTTCCAAGTGCTAACCCAACTTGGGTAAGGGGAACACCAAAAGTTCAATCCACAAAACAAAAAAATACACGCAAGATTTTATGTTTTTAATTTTTTGTTTCTAACCTATCACTCTTGCATTTTTTTTCTCTCTTTGACTTTTTCAAATGCCTCTCAAATATTGCCTTTTACCTCATAAAAACAAGAGATGATAGACTAAAAAAATCTTGATATTCATGAAGCACAATGGAGGATAATACACTTGCAGAAGTTTTTGATTCTGTGTTTGCTCTCTTTCTCCTTGCTTTCTCCAATGGCTGAACCTCATTTTATCATAAGGGTGTTGCCTGATGCTCGGATTCGCAAACCCTAGATCTCGGCAAGTATACCGAATTGTATCAAGTAATATACCACAATGAAGTGGAGTATCGATCCCACGAGGATTAAAGGACCAAGCAATAGCTACTAATTAATTTGTCTAATCAGATTTGAATAAAAAACAGAGAGTGTGTTGTAAGGCTAAGAATTTTGAAAACTAGTAAGAAAGAGATCAGAAAATTACTTGAGTGTAAACAATGATGAGAAAGCTTGTTAAGAGATCTGGAGATGTTTTTCCCTTGAGGGCC
>JASCZI010031768.1:2024-13961 GCA_036250425.1 Stylosanthes scabra
TGTTCTATATAGTGCATAGTAATTTAAAAAAAATACAATTTTTAAAAAAATATTTTTGACTATTTTTAAAAGAAAATCACAAAAAATATTTACTTGTCGTGATATTACCGTATTTTACCGATAAAAATATTTATTTTTCTAATTATATTTGTAAAAAGTTGCATCAAAATCAGATCATGTAACTCATTTTTTGAAAATGAATATTTAATAATTATGTATTTTTATGTCAATTTAAAATATTTTGTAATTTTTATTATTATTGTTGTTGTTAATAAAATTTGGAAAATACGTAGCTTCTGTGAACTATTTACTAAATTACTACTAGTAGCAAAAATATGACTCTTGGAATACCGATCATTCCATAGAACACCGTATTATTGGTACATGTCAAAAGTTCATTCATTGCTATTATATATATATATATATGTTTTTATCAACGTTTTATTAGTGGTTTACAATAATCATATTTTCAATAATTGATGCACAGCATTATTATTAATTAACATTTTAATTACTTTAAAAACAAATAAAAAATTAAAAGAAAAGACCCGAGGAAATTAAAGGCTTGAGAGTACATATGATGATATGAGTAATATGACCCATGCATGTGTTTATGAACAGTTTGACATAAACTTCCAAAGTTCCAAACCGGAAAACGATATGAAAGTCCCCACCTTGTCGAAACTTCAAAGTTGAAACACAGCAACAGCATCTTCAATGATTAATAAATGTTTATGTTGCAAGGTTAATTACGTACCATGCCACCATTATGCATCTTAACTTATGCCCCCATAAAATTATGTAAATTAAAATACTTTTTTCTACAACTTTCTCTTTAAGAAAACGAACGATATTATTAGTATGATGAAATCCGTTCCTTAGTGCAATATTGTATATAGGTGTGGTTATGGTATTCGTACCGTGTATATATATATATATATATATATATATATATATGGATATATTTTGTAAAATTATAATAAGTAAAAGAAAGAATTTTTTAAATAAATAAAAAAAATTCGTTTTTTACCAAAATACAATTTTTTCAGAAAATTTACGAAAATAAATTGTATTAGGAGTACTGGTCCAGACTGGTATTCAGCTAAACCAGTACCGGTCCAGACCGGTAATAGTTAAAACATTAAAAAAAAAAAATCATTACCGGTACAGACCGGTAATGATATGATCGAATACCGTTTCGGACCGGTACTACATTATTTTGAGTACCGCTACTTCTGGGACCGGTACTGCATTATTTACAGTACTACCCTATGTAGGACCGGTACTGGCTTTTTACGCCTATATATAAATGGGACCGAGAGAGGAAATTCATTTTTGTAAATTTTCACTCTCTCTCACCCAAATTGGTAAATTTTACCTTGTCCAGAGTGTTGGTATGGATGAAGGTGGCGAAGAACAAGTCGCAGGCCGTGGGCGTGGGCGCGGTCGGGGACGCGGCCGAGAGCGTGGCAGGGCCCATTCCGCGGCTGTCGGCGCGAGGCAGCCAGCTGTGTGCAGTGGTGACATCAACCGGCTCAACGCGAAGACGCATTTATACGGAGTTGTGGACTTCCAGGTACACAAATTAACTAACTTTAAGAAGGAACAATGTTGATAGGAGCAGTAACCGCCGGTAATTGATACGGACGAAATCCACCAGATCCGCCAACGTGGCGCACCTCTGCAAGGAACTTCATGAACCTGTCTTGCATAATCCTCCTATGCACCTCGAACGTGATCCACACATGTCTGTCCTCACTAAGCCACGAGAGACGATACTTTAACCGATCATCAGGTGTAACCGCCTGAAATCGATATGCCAGGCTTCTGATCTCACGTGGGCCGTCTGCCCCAAGATTAGACAAAATAACCTGCTTCAGTTCATGCAATGTGCTTACACGGGTATTCCTAAATATCAACGGCGCATACGAGTTGAAATATGCCCCGTTCTCTCCTTGTATAACAGATCCATTCACATATACAATAAAATGAAACATCTCTTGTGCCATTGGTGTGTTTTGTGGTTCATGGAAGCTCCATTCAATGCAGTTGCTTTTATAAACGTAAAAAAGCCAGTACCGATCCCAGAAGTAGCGGTACTGAAAATAATGCAGTACCGGTCCGGACCGGTATTCGATCATATCATTACCGGTCTGGACCGGCAATGGTGTTTTTTTTAAATGTTTTAACTATTACCGGTCTGGACCGGTACTGATTTAGCCGAATACCGATCTGAACCGGTACTCCTAATACAATTTATTTTCGTAAATTTTTTTAAAAAATTTATATTTTGGTAAAAAACAATTTTTTTTATTTATTTAAAATTTTTCATAAGTAAAATAGTTTAATTTTAATATTCTGACCACGTTATTTTATTCAGCAGTCTAGCCACATTTTTTTATAATCATCCATACAATTAATATAAGACAAAAAATATATTTTTATTGATATTACATTATGTTATTAATTAGATGCATGTGTAAAATTACTTTACCCATAATGTATTAAAATGAAATTCTAAGTAAAACATCTAAAAATACTTATGCTAAAAGTTAAAAAATATTTTACTATATTATTCGACTTATTTCAGTTAAACGTAAATTGCACAATTTAACTTTTAACTATAAAATTTAACTTTCTAGGAAATCTAATTGTTATTTAGTTTTTTTTTTATTATAATATATATTTGATATAAAAAATTTTCACAAATCCAAAACATATATACCGATAAAAAAAGAAAAACATTATTCGATACGCGTATGACAATTATTTAAAAATACCCTGCAATAGATTCTTAGTGGTCATGTAGATTTTGCCGTATGAAAAGTGTTTAACAAATAATTAGTATCTGTATGCTTAAGGTATTGAATAAATTACAGGTTAAGCAATTCCGAACAAACCCACATGTATAGTCTAAAGTAAACACTAAATTAAAGTTCCTAAAAGTAATAAAATTCTTTTTTTTTTTTTAAATTTTTTATCAGCTATTCACCAAGCTGAAAGTTTAAAGACTATTAATTTCTTGGATACATCAGAGATAAAGTGGGTAATTCTTTAAATAAACAAATTTTTCTCATTTTTCAAAAAGAATCGAAAAAACTAATTAAGAAACACAAATTCTTATCTGTCTATTTGTGCATAGTTACAAAAGTAATTAAAGAGCGTATTTTCCCTAAAAATGTGTTTCCTTGCTGCATTAGGCTTTTAGCTTTTCATTTCCTGTACCCAGAAAATGTAGCATTGGTATATTTAATTTGTTCTTCTATAATTTATTATTATTATTATTGGAAGTACAGCTCTCAGGATTTTATGCTTTGATTCATCAAGTGGTTACTTCGTGTGACAAATCACAAATGTTTTGCTTTTTGCTTTTTCTACGTAATAATATTGGAAAATTATATTGAAAAAATTAAGTAACAAAAGAAGTTACTTTATCAATCTTCATATAAGTTTGAATAATAGAATATAATCATCAGATCATATCATCATCATATATAATAACGATCCTTCCGCGTGATATAAAGTAATGTAATGTAATACTATAATTTAGAGTAAATTAACATTTTTAATTTACACGTAGACGTTGACCATGAAAAATTTAATCTAAGTGTATGTACCGCACAAAAAGAAACTCTTAAAGTCGAGAATAATGAGAAATTATTATTTCACCTATGTAAATGAATAATTGTACACTAAGAATATAATTTAATTTTGTTTAAATAATTATGAGATAACCTATAAAGAAAGAATATAATTCTTCTTATGAGTGTTGAGCTAAAAAGATATATCTAAAAAAACACCATAAATAGTTGAGCTTTTTTTTTTTTAAAAAAAATGGAAACTAAATTAGCAAAAGTGGATTGAATGGATTTGAGGTGTAGAAGAAGTTATCTAATTAAAAATAAACCAAATTAGATATACATTCAACTAATGTTACAAGTCATGAGTTAATCTTAACTTGTGGAGATCAACTTCTCCTCTTTTATCATTTTATAGCTAAATTGCTTAAAATAAGGAAAGAAAGTGATACAACACCTTTTGACATTTAGTCTTTTTAGATGGTCAACTTTGGGAGTAGAAAATAGTTCACCCAAAATGTCTATATCAACATAAAGCATTCCTTCTTCCTTATGAAATAATTAGTATAAATATGTCACAACCCACTTATCTCACACGTTTTTCCAGCTTCATTAAAAATTTTAAAAGTTTTTCTAAGACTTGAAAGATCATCATATATATTACTTGTTCTTCATTTTTTGTTCATCAAAAAACCAAAAAAATATGGAAAATTCGTCTTTCAGGTGTCTCTCAGAACACCCAACATCAAGCTTCACCTTAACCTCTTTCTCACCAAAAGCTCATTCATTCTCTTGTAACATTAGTTAAGGTCTTTACACTTGTTCTCCACAATTATTTCACATCCCCTATTGTTGCTTATTTTACCTATAATAAAAGTGTTTCCTCACAAGTTTTCCTATCGTTAATCTCTTTTCTTTATCTTTCTTTACTTAATTTCTTTTCACAAAATTACACCCGAATCACACTCCTTAAACAATTGTTAATCATATCAATACACAATTTCAAATGAAATTGAAATATTTACATCAAAAGTCCTAATTTTTTCAAAGATTAATTACTCTATAAACAACATTGATTTTGAATTTATAAATTTTCCCAAATGATTCTTTAGTGAAACCCTCAAACCACTCTTACTCTTAACTCTTAAAATTTGAAAGTGCCATGTATGTATAACTGATCGTATGTAAAAATTGATCAGAGTAAGTACAATCAACTTGAAATAAAGTTTGTCCCTAAGACTTATTAATTGTCATGTGATAAACTAATTTTTGATGGATTATTTTGTGCTATAAATAAGCAAATTATCGAACCTAACTCACTTAAATACTTTCAAATTGATTGAATTCAAGAATTATTGTTCCTCAAAGCTTAATTTGTAAATACATGCATTTTTAGCCATATTCTACCACGAATTCATCCATTTTTTATTTCATTTGATACCTTGATTTGTTTGTTTAAGTATTTTAAGCCTAAATAGGTTATAATCAAAATGGAAGTGGCTAAGAAGGGCAAGAGGAGCAAGAAAATCATGAAAAATAGCTTGAAAGGCTATCATAAATGTTGGTGCGCACGCATAGAGCTTTGGTGCGTACACATCCATCATTGAACTGACGTGGAGCCCAAGCTCTCACATTGGAGTCTATGCATAGAACATTAGCGCGTACCCATTCCGGCATGGGAATCACTCAAATTTTGAGGGCAAAAAGAAAATTTCAAATCCAATTGAAGATCTATAAATAGAAGAGGACCTACACCATTTGGACCAACCATTCATACTTTGGAGAAATCATTCTTTAGTTTATGATTTCCATTTTCAGCCACACTAGCCAAACAATTTAATGTTTTGATGTTTGTTTAATTAATGTTAATGTGACTATCTTTTTCATATATCTCTCAAATATAGTTTTCTTGTTATTATTCATCATGTCTCTTTATTATTATGCTTGCCATGTTTTTGATGTTATGATTCTTGCAATTATGGAGTAGTGATATTGTGTCTTGGTCATGGGTTGAAGTTTGAATAATCTTAGCCACTAATCCCTACCAGATTCGGATGGAAAAAAGAAGTGATTAAAGCTATTTCCGTTAACACTAGACCCTTGCTAATAATGAGAATGCCTTAATAATGTGAATTTGACGGGTTATTCGGGTTCACTAACACCTTGGTCTTTCGGAATTAGCAAGGGAACCTAGGACCTATGGATCAAAATTAATCTCCTCACTCGATCATTAGACAGAGTGAGTAACTCTTCACATGACAAGCCATCTATGATTGGAATTAGTGGCACTCATAGGGACACACAATACTTCAACCCAAGACCAAACACTCTTTTAATTATTGCTGCAATCGTATTCTGTTTTCTGCTCTCAAACCCCAACCATTGCAATCCCAAACATTTCGCAACCAAACGGAAACCTTTGTTTTCAATTCCTAGGGAGAACGACCCGAGTGAAATACTCTCTGTAATTTTTGGTTGCATCCTGTGATATTTTTCTAAATTTGATAAGGGTTTCATAACTAATTCAGAGCTATCTACGACGAATCCATGTTTTCATTTTAAAGAAATCTGAACTAGTCTTGGGAGCCGCATCATCGTGACAAAAAAAAAATAGGGAACTTACTAATTTGAAATCTAACTGGAACAATTTCATTTATTGGTACTATATTCATTTTTGGAATCAAAGCAATATGACGACCAACGTATTACTATTTAAGACTTCACATTCTCTATGACATGATTTTTAAGGCTTCTAACTTTGTTGGACATCGTGACCATAACCCCGTGGAGAATTAAAATAGAGAAGTTGGAAAGAATAATAACACAATTACAACACAAGAGAATTAACATGTAAATCCAAAATAGGAAAAAACCATGGTCGTTGCAAAATGAAAACAAAAAAAATATTATGAAAAGTACAATATTTTAAACTCTGACACCAAACACTCATACACACTCTTAATGACTACACCCTCCACACTCTTACAAGAGAAGAACTCTAAAGTACAAAAAGAAATTTAAAAGTCATACAATTTGTATTGACTTGGTGCACTTAAACTCTCAATTTAAGCATCTATTTATAGCATAAAGGCACACTCACACTTCTTACATCAAGTTATATGGAACTTCTTATACACATTATTTTCAACCAAACACAACAATCTCCACGTTGATTAAAAATAATGACATTGTCAACACCGACAATCATAATTTTATAGCTATTACACTTCACCATAAAAAAAAGTGCATCCACTTATAATTAGCCAATTCTAAGAATTTCATCGGCACATGTCGAACAAACCTTGCTGAGATTTTATAGTGTTGCTTCCATGTTGGCTTTTCCTGGAAGTTCCTCAGCCATCGAGATAACTCCACCATCACATATCTTACATCAACCGTCAACGAATGCCATGCGTAACTGAAAACTCTACCTTTTAAAGTCTTGTGTAACCTTGATTGTATCAATACAACCTTGACTTGAACTTGTCACAAGCCAAAGATCATCCTTCCGTCGAATTTCTCTATATCAAACTTCACGACACTTGAAAAATGTGTCATTGCAGCAACACAACAATAATCAAGCTACCATGAACAATTCTTCAACACTATACAGGATGAGTCCACCAAACCATAGCTCCGATACCACTTGTTGGGCCACCGTGGGGAGCACTTAACCATCTGGGAGACATCGGGGAGGAATCAAGTGAGAGAACATAAGATGAGAAGACATCACATTCAACTCAAAATCTTAAGGTGTTAAGTAAATAGGTCTCTCATCTTATAAACTTATCACTTCTTTTTACTCTCAAAGATGTGAGACTAACCTATCACAATGCAAGATAATTAACGTGAAAACCCAAAAACAGGGAAAAAATCACGTCCATCGTCAAATGACAACCAAAAAATATTATAAAAAGTATTACATCAAAATCTTCGACGCCAAGCAGTCCCACACACTCTCAATGACTACACCCTCCAACCTATTACAAGAGAAGAACTCTAAAGTACAAGAAGAAATTTAAAAGTCATACAATGTATATTGACTTTGTGCACTTAAAACTCTCAATATAAGCTTTTATTTATAGCATAAAGGCCCACACACACTTCTTACCTCATGTGATGTAAGAATTTTTATACACAATATTTTCAACGAAACACAACAAACTTGTAGTCTTGTACCATTACAAAGACAGGTAGACTAGTCAATATTCCTTAATAACATCAAATGCAATTCAACAATTTTCGAGTAGAAAGATTTAGTGGACCCTCCATAAGTATTAGTTTATGTGAAGGAAAACGAGGACAATCAATACAATTCAACAATTTTGGACTAGAAAGATTTAATGAACCCTCCATATTCCCTTCATCCATAAAGATTAAATCTGAACTAAGATATAATTTTCTCCCTTTAGGGATGATAGCCATTAGATGGTTGTGGACCTCTTCTAACAATGTCCAATGTAGGAGCCAATATAGTTCTTACTTTGAAGAATTTCTTTAAAGAGATGTGATCCAAAATATTTAGATAAAAAAAATGAACCAACACTTCAAATGCTTAGTCTGAAGAAGGAATAAGAATATCTTCTTGAAGACATATTTTAGATTCACCCTTATGGGATGACAAGAAAGATTTGTCTAAAGTCTCCACCTAGTACAATAATTTTTTCTCCGAAAGGAAAATCTTTGTTATATGTTGGAGAAAACATTATGATATAGGTCAAGCATTTATCAAGTATTTCGTAGCAATACCTGCTCTCATAGGACCATCATCCCATATTATAAGTTTGGCTGTCAATAACAACTTTGCAGAAAGAAAATCTTGCATATAGAATCCTCAGGGTGTTTTGCTACAATTATTATTTTAGTTTCATTTTTTTAATAATATTACTTATTACTAAACGAATTAAGAAAACGAAACAATATGCCAGTGAATAGAAATTCATATTTCCAATACTCTATTCAATAGAATACTTTAATACTCTTCATCTAATTGTATAGAACTAATTTTTCTCCTATTTATCTTGAAAATTAAAAACATAATTATTTAAAATAAATAAAAAATATTTTTGAATTTGCATCATCAAAATTTATGCATATGAATTACATGTTCATCCGCTAACATCATCTCAATGGAACTCGAAATTTAGGATCCTTGAAACTTGATAGCGACCAAAGTCTTATCACTCTGACATGGATCATCCAACACTCTCTAAGTGGTTCAATAACCTCCAAGGAACCATATCTTCTAGCCATTATTCTCTAGTGAATAAACATGTTTTCCATATCCTAATTTTTTTTAAACAAAACATATACAGAAGAGCAAGAAAAAAAGGATACGTGAAGAAAATCAAGATATAGTGCAAGATAAAAGAGGAAAAATATGTAAGATTTGATTTGAAATAAAAACTCATCTATATGAGATCTTATGTTGGGCAAGAACAAGGAAAAATGAATGGTGAAGAAAGGGTAATAAAGAGAGAGGAGAAAAGAGTAAGTAAAAAAAAAGATGAAAGATAATATTTTATATTAAAGAGAGGAGAGGTGTAGCCTTATCCAAGGTGTGAAGTAGTGAAGCAATGCAATTGAACTAAAATTATTAGCATATTTAGGGTTGCACACGGATCAAATAAAATTATCCAAGGCTGCGCAGTGGGTGAGAATAGAGGGGTGGGGTTTGGGGGTTATGTCTCTGCGTCGATTTTGAGAGAGGTTTATGAAATTTGAACATAAGGTGAATCTTTTAGACGTATTTTCCGTTGTCCAACGGAAATAAAGTCGTTCGTCAACTAGTGAAACGGTGCATTTGGATGTTTGGGGTTTCTGTCGGATGAATCCGAGGGTTTACCCCCATGGTATCAGTCACACCATTTATTTGGTCATTCGTGCGAAATTATTTCGACGAATTTTCTGTCGAAATTACAGATTCGACGGTAATAGCAATGCCCCGAACTTGGCTAACCTAATACCATCGATAAACCCATGGAAATTCCGATGGAAATTTTAGTCGGAAAAATCCGAAACTTTTTCAACTCAAATTAATAAATAAGAATTTACCTTAATGATGTCGTTGTATGCATTTTCCTTTAGGTCATCCATTTCCTTCCAATTCTCCTCATAGATTGGGATTTGTTTGATGTCTAAACCCATGTTTCCCAAAAAATCACTTAATAAGCTGGCCGCCTGAGCAATTGGTTGCATCTCGTTGTTAAAATAGAGTATGATTTTTCTACTGTAGCAACAAGTATGACAACATTATACACTCTTTGACACATTGGTTTTATACCACCATCATCTGAAATGCACAAAAAAGGGATCACACTAGAAGTTATCATCATTACTCAAACGGGAACTAGAAAAAACTAATACACTTAAATAATACAAAAGTATAGTGAAAAATAAATCACCGATAACGTCAACTTCCTGATAATCAACGCCTTTGCATTTTTTTACTTGTTGCGATCTTTGGTTTCTCAGCCAGCAAACAATCTATCAATATCTTTGTGTTCTTTTTCCTTATTGCGATCTTCATCCTTTGTATCTGTATATCGTGAAACCTAGGATGTACGCGTGTCTCAACAGCTTGAGGGGCGTCAACACTTTCAAATGAAGCCGAGGAAGCTTCCTAGCATGGCGGTTGGAATGGGCGGATAACAGTTTGCCTTACTCGAGCATCACCACCAGATGAAGATTCCAAATGAGATATATGATCCTACTAACTCGCATTTGTCTGATGCCCCCTCTGCATCCTTCTAATCTTGACACAATATGAAATCACAGTACATATAATGAGAAGATCCGATAAAAACAATTATGAGAAAATTTCACATACTACATTGCCATCAACTTTGGCATCAATATTGCGTATGTCATGGTGAGGTACCAAGTGTAGAGATCCCTCATTATGATCGAGAAACTAAAAGCTCTAGTATACAAGTAGATCTAATG
This sequence comes from Stylosanthes scabra, assembly GCA_036250425.1. Lineage (NCBI taxonomy): Eukaryota > Viridiplantae > Streptophyta > Magnoliopsida > Fabales > Fabaceae > Stylosanthes > Stylosanthes scabra. The sequence continues at coordinate 12,548 of JASCZI010031768.1, forward strand.
TGTACCATGGTCCACGAGGCATTTAGTTTCCCAACACAATATGGAAGCGAGTTCGACACAACCAATGAGGATGTTGGTGAAGATGATTAGGGAGAGTTGTCATAGACTCATAGTTATACCAAGGTCTGAGTCGAGAGGTAAGAGATTTCCAAGATCTTATAGCAGATTGTGAGTGTAAGACCCCGACTTTCTGCTATTCCCGTTTCTGACAGAAACGTGCGACTGTCTGTGATTTCATGCTTGTGATGGCGGATAACATGTTTAAGGGTCTTGGATGTAAAACCCCGTCTTTCTGCTATTCCCGTTTCTGACAGAAACGCGTGAACCACCTTTGCTTTTGTGCTATTGATAAATGAATGGCGTGTTTAAGGGTTTTAGATACCCTAGATGTGTTTGAGGTGGAGTTCGTCTCCAATGTTTACTTGTTTCGGTAGATTCCTGTTTTTAGCGACAGTGTGCTGTTTGGCGACGATTTGACCATTTCGGTCGCTTTTAGAACGAACGGAGGATATTGAGAAAAATATCTCCGACGGAAGTTATTAATTTCCTAGATGAGCTCGAGTTGGTAGCCCAAGGGTGACGAAATTCGAAGTGTGAATTTCGTACCGTTCTAGCGACGCTTGTTTTCGTCACGAAACGTCCGGTCGTGATTTCGGTAAAAAGTGAAATACGACGGAATGTTAAAATTATAGCGCAACGCTATAATGCGTCTTTGGACCTTAGTCGCCCCGTAAATTTGAGACGTAAAGCCAAGAATGCCCTAGTGTGAGCCCCGTGATTTTTTACCACAACTATACAAAGTAAATTGAGTATTACGGAGTACAATGAGGAAGGGACAAGAACACACATCAGTGGAATAAATAAAATTTTGAGCGCGAACCCGAACACCTTCGCTAAAGGTTTGGCCCGAAACGAACCAAACCATAGAAATTACCGTTTTGCCATTAATGAGGAGGGGCATAGGGTGGCACAAAGCCACTTCCCACCTCATTTCATCTCTTCATTTTCGAAGAGAAGGAGAGAAAGAAAGAGAGATGAGAGAAAATGGGAGTTGATGGTGGTGGTGGTGGTGGTGACCTAAACTAGCTACTAAGGGAATTAATGAACATGAGAAGTGAAGTAGAATTGAATGGTTGTTGATTTGTCTACATGCTTATGTGTATGTTTGAGTTTGATGAGAACAATGAGTATGCATGTATGTTTGATTGTGGTTGTGGCCATGGGCCAATGTTGTTTTCAAGAATTGAGGGTTTACATGAGATGAGAACCGTATGGATGGATTGGGCCCGAGGGGCGAGATGATGAGATGAATGAGATTGTGATGGTTGACGAAAGTGAAAGAATTTTAATGATGTTGATGATTGAAATGGTTTGATAACGGTTTTTGAAATGGCATGAGGGATTTTTAGAAGAG